>MU225995.1:212752-244995 GCA_018584345.1 Thuja plicata
CAAAGGAGAAGATCAAGTTGCAGATATCTTGACAAAGCCTCTTTCTAGAGAGAAATTCCAGATTCATTGTACAAATTTGGGTTTAACACCCTTTGATTGTAAACCCCCAAGTAAAGATTAAAGGGGGTGTTAGAATTAATCTTTCCTTGGTTGTCATATTTACTAGGATAAACCAAGGTATCCTTTATATTATTCTTGTAACTTAGATATTCCTCCTTATGAGGAATCCTACACTTGTCTCACACACTTATGATATGTGGCATTCATAGAAATGGGATTTAAAATGTAACTCCCTCCTCACCTCTCTATTAAAGAGACGGCTCTCCTCTCTACACAACACATAAGAAAATTTTTCCCTTCTTCTTGAATATCATTGTAAGAGCATAGCTCTCTCTCTCTCTCTCTCTCTCTCTCTCTCTCTCTCTCTCTCTCTCTCTCTCTCTCTTTCTTAGGCATTTTTTTCCCATTCATAATATTATCACGAGGGTTTTTTTACGCTTTTCCCCCTTCAAAAATCTTGTCTCCTTGCTTTATTGTTTGGTGTATGCACTTGGTTTTGCGTAATTCATGGTAACACTTCTTAAACCTAACTCTTAGATTAAAAAATTTCCTTCCTCTTCATTTCATTATTTTTCTAATAGTTGCGGGCATGTTTTGGCAAAATCTCAACTTTTTAGGTGTTTTTTTGAAAATTACCAAAAATGGAAAAAGACAACTTTGGAAAAAAACTGCCAAAAAGGGTAATTTGTGGATTTCCTTGGTTTTTGGGGTTTTTTGTTATTTAAGAGTTTGCAGAGAATTGTAGAAGATGTTAGTGATGAATGGAAGATATTGAAGGTTCAAAATATGTGTTTATTTGTCTTGTTATTGAGTTTTATCATTAACAGAGAGTTGTGTGCTACATAAATTTTACATTTCACATTTCATATTTCACATTTCACATTCCATTCATTTCACATTTCACATTTCAATGTCATTCATTTCAACAAATTTTATGTATTTCATATTTCATTGACCCACTTCACATTTCACATTTCACATTTCACAATTCACATTTCACATTTCACATTTTATGTATTTCATATTTCATTAACTCACATCTCACATTTCACATTTCACATTTCACATTTCACATTTCACATTTCACATTTCACAATTCATTTGAACAAATTTCACAATTCACATTTCACATTTTATGTATTTTATATTTCATTAACCCACATTTCACATTTCACATTAGATTTGAACAAATTTCACAATTCACATTTCACATTTTATGTCTTTCATATTTCATTAACCAACATTTCACATTTGACAATTCATTTGAACAAATTTTATGTATTTCATATTCCATTAACCCACATCACATTTCACATTTCACATTTCACATTTCACATTTCACATTTCACATTTCACATTTCACATTTCACATTTCACATTTCACATTTCAAATTTCTTATTTCACATGTCACATCCGGGTCCGTTTGAGCACATTTTCAGGAGCTGAAAGTTTTATTTAGGGCATCGAAATCAACTTTTAGTGTTTTTTTCCTAGTTTTTAGAAAGTTTATTTTGTAATAAATCCAAAATTATGTTTCTAATCTCGAATATTAGTTGGCAATTCTTTCTAAATTAGTCATGGGCATGTTTAGGCAAAATCTCAGCTTTTTAGGTGTTGTTTTGAAAATTACCAAAAATGGCAAAAAACAACTTCAGAAAAAAACTGCCAAAAAGGGTTATTTTTGGATTTCCTTGATTTTTTGGGTTTTCTATTATTTAAGAGTTTGTAGAGAATTATAGAAGACGTTGGTGATGAATGAAAGATATTGAAGGTTCAAAATATGTGTTTATTTGTCTTGTAATTGAGTTTTATCATTAATAAAGAGTTGTGTGCTACATCAATTTCACATTTCGCATTTTACATTTTACATTTCACATTTCATTCATTTAAAATTTAAAATTTCACATTTCACGTTTCACATTTCAATGTCATTCATTTGAACAAATTTTATGTATTTCATTTTTCATTAACCCATTTCACATTTCACATTTCACATTTCACATTTCTCATTTCACATTTCTCATTTCACATTTCATATTTCACATTTCACATTTCACATTTCATATTTCACATTTCACATCGGGGTCCGTTTGGGCACATTTTTAGGAGCTAAAAGTTTCATTTAGGGCTCTGAAATAAGCTTTTAGTGTTTTTTTCCTAGTTTTTAGAAAGTTTCTTTTGTAATAAATCTGAAATTATGTTTGTAATATCGAATATTAGTTGGAAATTCTTTCTAACTTAGACGTGGGCATGTTTAGGCAAAATCTCATCTTTTTAGGTGTTGTTTTGAAAATGACCAAAAATGGCAAAAACAACTTAAGAAAAAAATTGCCAAAAAGGTTAATTTTTGGATATCCTTATTTTTTGGGGTTTTTGATTATTTAAGAGTTTGCAAAGAATTGTAGAAGATGTTGGTGATGAATGGAAGATATTGAAGGTTCAAAATACGTGTTTGTTTGTCTTGTAATTGAGTTTTATCAATTACAAAGAGTTGTGTGCTGCATCAATTTCACATTTCACATATCACATTTCACATTTTATATTTTACATTTCACATTTCAATGTCATTCCTTTGAACAAATTTTATGTATTTCATATTTCTTTGACCTACTTCACATTTCACATTTCACATTTCACATTTCACATTTCACATTTCACATTTCACATTTCACATTGGAGTCCGTTTGCGCACATTTTCAAGAGCTGAAAGTTTCATTTAGGGCTCTGAAATCAGCTTTTAGTGTTTTTTTCCTAGTTTTTAGAAAGTTTGTTTTGTAATAAATCTAAAATTATGTTTCTAATCTCAGATATTTAATGTTGGCAATTCTTTCTAACTTAGTCGTGGGCATGTTTAGGTAAAATCTCAGCTTTATAGGTGTTGTTTTGAAAATTACCAAAAATGTCAAAAAACAACTTTGAAAAAAAACTGGCAAAAAGGGTAATTTTCAGATTTCCTTGATTTTTTAGGTTTTTGGTTATTTAAGAGTATGCAGAGAATTGTAGATGACATTGGTGATGAATGGAAGATATTGAAGGTTCAAAATATGTGTTTATTTTTCTTGTAATTGAGTTGTGTCATTAACAAAGAGTTGTGTGCTACATCAATTTAAAAATTCACATTTCACATTTTACATTTCACATTTCACATTTTACATTTCACATTTCACATTTCAATGTCATTCATTTGAACCAATTTTATATATTTCATATTTCATTAAACTACTTCACATTTCACATTTCACATTTCACATTTCTCATTTCTCATTTCTCATTTCACATTTAACATTTCACAATTCACATTTCATATTTGACATTTTGCATCGGGGTCCGTTTGGGCACATTTTCAGGAGCTAAAAGTTTCATTTAGGGCTCTGAAATCAGCTTTTAGTGTTTTTTTCCTAGTTTTTAGAAAGTTTGTTTCGTAATAAATCTGAAATTATGTTTCTAATGTCGGATATTAGTTGGAAATTCTTTCTAACTTAGTCGTGGGCATGTTTAGGCAAAATATCATCTTTTTAGGTGTTGTTTTGAAAATTACCAAAAATGGCAAAAAACTACTTTGGAATAAAACTGCCAAAAAGGGTAATTTTTAGATTTCCTTGATATTTTGGGTTTTTGGTTATTTAAGAACGTTGGCGATGAATGGAAGATATTAAAAGTTCAAAATATGTGTTTATTTGTCTTGTTATTGAGTTTTATCATTAACAGAGAGTTGTGTGCTACATAAATTTCATATTTCACATTTTACATTTTACATTTCACATTTCAATGTCATTCATTTAGAAAAATTTTATGTATTTCATATTTCATTAACCCACTTCACATTTCACATTTCACATTTCACATTTCACATTTCCCATTTCATATTTCACATTTCCCATCGGGGTTTGTTTGGGCTCATTTTCAGGAGCTAAAAGTTTCATTTAGGGATCCAAAATCAACTTTTAGTGTTGTTTTCCTTGTTTTTAGAAAGTTTGTTTTGTAATAAATCTGAAATTATGTTTCTAATACTATATATTAGTTGGCAATTCTTTCTAACTTAGTCGTGGGCATGTTTAGGCAAAATCTCAGCTTTTTAGGTGTTGTTTTGAAAATTAACAAAAAAATGGCAAAAAACAACTTTGGAAAAAAATTGCCAAAAAGGGTAATTTTCAGATTTCCTTGATTTTTTGGGTTTTTAGTTATTTAAGAGTTTGCAAAGAATTGTAGAAGATGTTGGTGTCGAATGGAAGATATTGAAGGTTCAAATTATGTGTTTATTTTTCCTGTAATCTAGTTTTATCATTAACAGAGAATTTTGTGCTACATAAATTTCACATTTCACATTTCATATTTTATTCATTTCACATTTCATATTTCATTCATTTCACATTTAAAATTTCACATTTCAATGTCATTCATTTGAATAAATTTTATGTATTTCATATTTCATTAACCCACTTCACATTTCACATTTCACATTTCACATCGGGGTCTGATTGGGCACATTTTCAGTAGCTCAAAGTTAAATTTAGGGCTTCGAAATCAACTTTTAGTGTTTTTTTCCTAGTTTTTTAAGAGAGTTTGTTTTGTAATATATCTGAAATTATGTTTCTTAACTTAGATATTAGTTGGAAATTCTTTCTAACTTAGTCATGGGCATGTTTAGGCAAAATCTCAGCTTTTTAGGTGTTGTTTTGAAAATTACCAAAAATGAAAAAAAAACAACTTTGGAAAAAAACCAGCCAAAAAGGGTAATTTTTGGATTTCCTTATTTTTTTGGATTTTGGTTATTTAAGAGTTTGTAGAGAATTGTAGAAAACGTTGGTGATGAATGGAAAATATTGAATGTTCAAAATATGTGTTTATTTGTTTTGCAATTGATTTTTATCATTAACAGAGAGTTGTGTGCTACATCAATTGAACATTTCACATTTCACATTTCACATTTTACATTTCACATTTCACATTTCATTCATTTCACATTTAAAATTTCACATTTCACATTTCATTCATTTCACATTTCACATTTCACATTTCAATGTCATTCATTTGAATAAATTTTATGTATTTCATATTTCATTAACCCACTTCACATTTCACATTTCACATTTCACATTTCACATTTCACATTTCACATTTCACAATTTACATTTCACATTTAACATTTCACATTTCACATTTTACATTTCACATTTCTCATTTCACATTACACATTTCACATCGGGGTCCGTTTGGGCACATTTTCAAGAGCTGAAAGTTTCATTTAGGGCTCCAAAACTATCTTTTAGTGTTTTTTTCCTAGTTCTTAGAAAGTTTGTTTGTAATAAATCTTAAATTATATTTCTAATCTCAGATATTATGTTTCTTTTTAAGTTAGTCGTAGGCATGTTTAGGGAAAATCTCAGCTTTGTAGGTGTTGTTTTGAAAATTACCAAAAGTGGCCAAAAACAACTTTGGAAAAAACTGCCAAAAAGGTTAATTTTAGGATTTACTAGATTTTTTGGATTTTTGGTTATTTAAGAGTTTGCAAAGAATTGTAGAAGTTGTTGGTGATGAATGGAAGATATTGAAGGTTCAAAATATGTTTTTATTTGTCTTGTAATTGAGTTTTATCATTAACAGAGAGTTGTGTGCTACATCAATTTTACATTTCACATTTCACATTTCACATTTCACATTTCACATTTCACATTTCACATTTCATTCATTTCACATATCACATTTCAATATCATTCATTTGAACAAATTTTATGTATTTTATATTTCATTAACCCACTTCACATTTCACATTCACATTTCACATTTCACATTTCACATTTCACTTTCACATTTCACATTTCACATTTCACATTTCACATTTCACATTTCATATTTCATATTTCACATCGGGGTCCGTTTGGGCACATTTTCAGGAGCTTAAAGTTTAATTTAGGGATCCAAAATCAGCTTTTAGTGTTTTTTTGCTTGTTTTTAGAAAGTTTGCTTTGTAATAAATCCAAAATTATGTTTCTAATCTCGGATATTAGTTGGCAATTCTTTCTAACTTAGTCACGGGCATGTTTAGGCAAAATCTCAACTTTTAGGTATTATTTTAAAATTTTTGAAAAATGGTAAAAAACAACTTTGGAAAAAAACTGCCAAAAAGGGTAACTTTTGGATTTACTTATTTTTTGGGTTTTTGGTTGTTTAAGAGTTTGCAGAGAATTGTATAAGACATTGGTGATGAATGGAAGATATTGAAGGTTCAAAATATGTGTTTATTTGTCTTGTAATTGAATTTTATCATTAACTGAGACTTGTGTGCTACATCAATTTCATATTTCACATTTCACATTTAGAATTTGACATTTTACATTTCATTCATTTCACATTTCACATTTCAATGTCATTCATTTGAACAAATTTTATGTATTTCATATTTCATTAACCTACTTCACATTTCACATTTCACATTTCACATTTCACATTTCACATTTCACATTTCTCATTTCACATTTCACATTTCACATTTCACATTTCACATTTCACATCGGGGTCTGTTTGGGCACATTTTCAGGAGCTGAAAGTTTCATTTAGGGCTTTGAAATCAACTTTAAGTGTTCTTTTCCCAGTTTTTAGAAATTTTGTATTGTAATAAATCCAAAATTATGTTTCTAACCTCGGATATTAGTTGGTAATTCTTTCTAACTTAGTCGTGGGCATGTTTTGGCAAAATCTTAGCTTTTTACGTGTTGTTTTGAAAATTACCAAAAATAGCAAAAAAAACTTTGGAAGAAAACTGCCAAGAAAGGTATTTTCAGATTTCCTTAATTTTTCTTAGGTTTTTGGTTATTTAAGAGTTTGCAGAGAATTATAGAAGATGTTGGTGATGAATGGAAGATATTGAAGCTTCAAAATATGTGTTTATTTGTCTTGTAATTGAGTTTTATTATTAACAGAGAGTTGTGTGCTACATAAATTTTACATTTCACATTTCACATTATACATTTTACATTTTACATTTTATATTTCACATTTAAAATTTCACATTTCATATTTCAATGTGATTGATTTGAATAAATTTGATATATTTCATATTTCATTAATCCACTTCACATTTCACATTTCATGTTTCACATTTCTCATTTCACATTTCACATTTCACATTTCACATTTCACATTTCACATCGGGGTCTTTTTGGACACATATTTAGGAGCTGAAAGTTTCATTTAGCGCTCTGAAATCAGCTTTTAGTGTATTTTTCCTAGTTTTTAGAAAGTTTGTTTTGTAATTAATCCAAAATTATGTTTCTAATCTCGGATTTTAGTTGGCAATTCTTTCTAACTTAGTCGTGGGTATGTTTAGGCAAAATCTCAGCTTTTTACGTATTGTTTTGAAATTTACTAAAAATGGCAAAAAACAACTTTGGAAAAAAATAGCCAAAAAGGGTAATTTTAAGATTTCCTTGATTTTTTAGGTTTTTGGTTATTTAATAATTTGCAAAAAATTTTAGAAGACGTTGGTGATGAATGGAAGATATTGAAGGTTGAAAATATGGGTGTATTTGTCTTGTAATTGAGTTTTATCACTAACAGAGAGTTGTGTGCTACATCAATTTCACATTTCACATTTCAGATTTTACAATTTACATTTCACATTTCACATTTCATTCCTTTCATATTTAAAATTTCACATTTCACATTTCATTCATTTCACGTTTCACATTTCAATGTCATTCATTTGAACAAATTTTATGTATTTCATATTTCATTAAACCACTTCATATTTCACATTTCACATTTCACATTTCACATTTCACATTTTACATTTCACATTTCTCATTTCTCATTTCTCATTTCTCATTTCACATTTCACATTTCACATTTCACATTTCATATTTCACATTTCATTCCTTTCACATTTAAAATTTCACATTTCACATTTCATTCATTTCATGTTTCACATTTCAATGTCATTCATTTGAACAAATTTTATGTATTTCATATTTCATTAAACCACTTCATATTTCACATTTCACATTTCACATTTCTCATTTCTCATTTCTCATTTCTCATTTCACATTTCACATTTCACATTGAGGTCTGTTTAGGCACATTTTCAGGAGCTGAAAGTTTCATTTAGGGCTCAGAAATAAGCTTTTAGTGTTTTTTTCCTAGTTTTTAGAAAGTTTGTTTAGTAATAAATTCAAAATTGTGTTTGTAATCTCGGATATTAGTTGGCAATTATTTCTAACTTAGTGGTTGGCATGTTTAGGCAAAATCTCAGCTTTTTAGGTGTTGTTTTGAAAATTACCAAAAATGACATAAAATAACTTTCGAAAAAAATGGCCAAAAAGGGTAATTTTTGGATATCCTAGATTTTTTGGGTTTTTGGTTATTTAAGAGTTGGCAGAGAATATTAGAAGGCATTTGTGATGAATGGAAGATATTGAAGGTTCAAAATATGTGTTTATTTGTCTTGTAATTGAGTTTTATCTTAACAAAGAGTTGTGTGCTACATCAATTTCACATTTCACATTTCACTTTTCACATTTCACATTTCACATTTCATTCATTTCACATTTCACATTTAAAATTTCACATTTCACTTTTAAATGTCATTCATTTGAACAAATTTTATGTATTTCATATTTCATTAACCCACTTCACATTTCACAGTTCACATCGGGGTCTGTTTGGGCACATTTTCAGGAGCTGAAATTTTGATTTAGGGCTCCGAAATCAGCTTTTAGTATTTTTTTCCTAGTGGTTAGAAATTTTTTTTTGTAATAAATCCGAAATTATGTTTCTAATCTCAGATTTAAGGTGTTATTTTGAAAATTACCAAAAATGGCAAAAAACAACGTTGGTGATGAATGGAAGATATTGAAGGTTCAAAATATGTGTTTATCTGTCTTGTAATTTAGATTTTTCATTAGCAGAGAGTTGTGTGCTACATCAATTTCACATTTTACATTTCACATTTTACATTTTACATTTCACATTTCACATTTCATTCATTTCACATTTAAAATTTTACATTTGACATTTCATTCATTTAACATTTCACATTTCAATGTCATTTATTTGAAATTTTTTTATGTATTTCATATTTCATTGACCAACTTCACATTTCACATTTCACATTTCACTTTTCACTTTTCACATTTCACATTTTATGTCTTTCATATTTCATTAACCCACATTTCACATTTCATAATTCATTTGAACAAATTTTATGTATTTCATATTTTATTAACCCACTTCACATTTCACACACATTTCATATTTCACATGTCACATCGGGGCCGTTTGAGCACATTTTCAGGAGCTGAATGTTTCATTTAGGGCTCCAAAATCAGCTTTTAGTGTTTTTTTCCTAGTTTTCAGAAAGTTTGTTTTGTAATAAATCTGAAATTATGTTTCTAATCTCAAATATTAGTTGGCAATTGTTTCTAACTTAGTCGTGGTCACGTTTAGGCAAAATCTCAGCTTTTTAGGTGTTGTTTTGAAAATTACCAAAAATGGCAAAAAATAAGTTTGGAAAAAAAAACTGCCAAAAAGGGTAATTTTTGGATTTCGTTGATTTTTTTGAGTTTTCTATTATTTAAGAGTTTGCAGAGAATTATAGAAGACTTTGTTGATGAATGGAAGATATTGAAGGTTCAAAATATGTGTTTATTTGTCTTGTAATTAAGTTTTATCATTAACAGGGAGTTGTGTGCTACATCAATTTAACATTTAACATTTAACATTTCACATTTCACATTTCACATTTTATATTTCATATTTCACATAAGGGTCCGTTTTGGCACATCTTCAAGAGCTGAAAGTTTCATTTAGGGCTCCGAAATGAGCTTTTAGTGTTTTTTTCCTAGTTTTTAGAAAGTTTGTTTTGTAATAAATCCAAAATTGTGTTTATAATCTCGGATATTAGTTGGAAATTCTTTCTTAGTTGTGGCATGCTTAGGCAAAATCTCAGTGTTTTAGGTGTTGTTTTGAAAATGACCAAAAATGGTAAAAAATAGCTTCGCAAAAAAATTGCCAAAAAGGGTAATTTTTGGATATCCTAGATTTTTTGGGTTTTTGATTATTTAGGAGTTTGCAAAGAATTGTAGAAGATGTTGGTGATGAATAGAATATATTGAAGGTTCAAAATATGTGTTTATTTGTCTTGTAATTGAGTTTAATCATTTACAGAGAGTTGTGTGCTACATCAATTTCACATTTCACATTTTATATTTAACATTTAACATTTCACATTTAAAATTTCACATTTCACATTTCAATGTCATTCATTTGAAATTTTTTTATGTATTTCATATTTCATCAACCCACTTAACATTTCACATTTCATATTTCACATTTCACATTTCACATTTCACAATTCACAATTCACAATTCACATTTCACATTTCACATTTCACATTTCACATTTCACATTTCACATTTCACATTTCACAGTTCACATTTCATTTCACATCGGGGTACGTTTGGGCACATTTTCGGAGTTGAAAGTTTCATTTAGGGCTCTAAAATCAGCTTTTAGTGTTTTTTCCTAGTTTTTAGAAAGTTTGTTTCATAATAAATCTGAAATTATGTTTCTAATCTCGGATATTTAATATTTGCAATTCTTTCTAACTTAGTCGTGGGCATGTTTAGGCAAAATATCATCTTTTTAGTTGTTGTTTTGAAAATTATCGAAAATGACAAAAAACAACTTTGGAATAAAACAGCCAAAAAGGGTAATTTTCAGATTTCCTTGATTTTTTGGTTTTTGGTTATTTAAGAATCTGCAGAGAATTGTAAAAGACATTGATGATGAGTGGAAGATATTGAAGGTTCAAAATATGTGTTTATTTGTCTTGTTATTGAGTTTTAGCATTAACAGAGAGTTGTGTGCTACATCAATTTCACATTTCACATTTCACATTTTACATTTCACATTTCATTCATTTCACATTTCACATTTCACATTACCCATCGGGTTCCGTTTGGGCATATTTTCAGCAGCTGAAAGTTTTATTTAGGGCTCTGAAATCAGCTTTTAGTGTTTTTTTCCTAGTTTTTTGAAAATTTGTTTTGTAATAAATCTGAAATTATGTTTCTAATCCTGGATATTAGTTGAAAATTCTTTCTAACTTAGTCATGGGCATGTTTAGGCAAAATCTTAGCTTTTTAGGTGTTGTTTTGAAAATTACCAAAAATGGCAAAAAATAACTTTGGAAAAAACTATCAAAAAGGGTAATTTTTGGATTTCCTTGATTTTTTGGTTATTTAAGAGTTTGCAGAGAATTGTAGAAGATGTTGGTGATGAATGGAAGATATTGAAGGTTCAAAATATGTGTTTCCTTGTCTTGTAATTGAGTTTTATCATTAACAGAGTTTTGTGCTACATGAATATCATATTTCACATTTCACATTTCATTCATTTCACATTTAAAATTTAACATTACATTCATTTCACATTTCACATTTCAAAGTCATTCATTTGAACAAATTTTATGTATTTCAAATTTCATTAACCAACTTCACATTTCACATTTCACATTCTAGATTTCACATTTCACATTTCACATTTCACATTTCACATTTCTCATTTCTCATTTCTCATTTCTCATTTCTCATTACTCATTTATCATTTCTGATTTCTCATTTCACATTTCACATTTCCCATCAGGGGCCGTTTGGGCACATTTTTAGGAGCTGAAAGTTTCATTTAGGGCTCCCAAATCAACTTTTTGTTTTTTTTCCTAGTTTTAATAAAGTTTGTTTTCTAATAAATCTGAAATTATGTTTCTAATCTCAGATATTAGTTGGTAATTATTTCTAACTTAGTCGTGGACATGTTTAGGCAAAATATCAACTTTTTAGGTGTTGTTTTGAAAATTACCAAAAATGGAAAAAAACAACTTCGGAAAAAAAATTGCCAAAAAGGGTAATTTTCAGATTTCCTTGATTTTTTGAGTTTTTATTTATTTAAGAGTTTGTAGAGAATTGTAAAAGATATTAATGATGAATGAAAGATATTGAATGTTCAAAATATGTGTTTATTTGTCTTGTAATTGAGTTTTATCATTAACAGAGAGTTGTATGCTACATCAATTAAACACTTCACATTTCACATTTTACATTTTATATTTCACATTTCATTCATTTCACATTTAAAATTTCACATTTCACATTTCAATGTCACTCATTTGAACAAATTTTATGTATTTCATGTTTCATTAACCCACTTCACATTTCACATCGGTGTCCATTTAGGCATATTTTCAGGAGCTGAAAGTTTCATTAAGGGCTCTGAAATCAACTTTTAGTACTTTTTTCCTAGTTTTTAGAAAGTTTGTTTTGTAATAAATCTGAAATTATGTTTCTAATCCTGGATATTAGTTGGCAATTCTTTCTAACTTAGTCGTGGGCATGTTTAGGCAAAATCTCAACTTTTTATGTGTTGTTTTGAAAATTACCAAAAATGGCAAAAAACAACTTTGGAAAAAAAACTTCCAAAAAGAGTAATTTTTGGATTTCCTTGATTTTTAAAGTTTTGTGTTATTTAAGAGTTTGTAGAGAATTGTAGAAGACGTTGGTAATGAATGGAAGATAATGAAAGTTTAAAATATGTGTTTATTTGTCTTGTAATTGAGTTTTATCATTAACAAAGAGTTGTGTGCTACATCAATTTCACATTTCATATTTCACATTTCACATTTAACATTTCACATTTCACATTTCACATTTCACATTTCACTTTTCACTTTTCACATTTCTCATTTCACATTTCACATCAGGGTTCATTTGGGCATATTTTCAGGAGCTGAAAGATTCATTTAGGGCTCTAAAATCAGCTTTTAGTGTTTTTTCCTAGTTTTTGGAAAGTTTGTTATGTAATAAATGTGAAATTATGTTTCTAATCTTGGATATTAGTTGGCGATTTCTAACTTAGTCATGGGCATGTTTAGGCAAAATCTCATCTTTTTATGTGTTGTTTTGAAAATTACCAAAAAATGACAAAAAACACCTTTGGAAAAAAAACTGCCAAAAAGGGTAATTTTAGGATTTTCTTAATTTTTAGAGTTTTGGGTTATTTAAGAGTTTGCAGAGAATTGTAGAAGACGTTGGTGATGAATGGAAGATATTGAAGGTTCAAAATATGTGTTTATTTGTCTTGTAATTGAGTTTTATCATTAACAGAGAGTTCTGTGCTACATCAATTTCACATTTCATATTTCACATTTCACATCGGGGTCCGTTTGGGCACATTTTCAAGAGCTGAAAGTTTCATTTAGGGCTCCGAAATAAGCTTTTAGTATTTTTTTCCTAGTTTTTAGAAAGTTTGTTTTGTAATAAATCTAAAATTATGCTTCTAATCTCAGATATTAGTTGGCAATTATTTCTAACTTAGTCGTGGCCATGTTTAGGAAAAATCTAAGCTTTTTCGGTGTTGTTTTTAAAATTACCAAAAATTGTAAAAAATGACTTTGGAAAAAAAAACTGCGAAAAAGGGTAATTTTCGCAATTCCTTCATTTTTGTGGGTTTTTGGTTATTTAAGAGTTTGCAGAGAATTGTAGAAGACATTGGTGATGAATGGAAGATATTGAAGTTTCAAAATATGTGTTTATCTATCTTGTAATTGAGTTTTATCATTAACAGAGAGTTGTGTGCTACATCAATTTCACATTTCACATTTCACATTTCACATTTTACATTTAAAATCTCACATTTCACATTTCACATTTCATATTTCACATTTCCCATTTCACATCGAGGTCTGTTTGGGCACATTTTCAGGAACTGAAAGTTTCATTTAGGGCTCCGAAATCAGCTGTTAGTGTTTTTTTCCTAGTTTTTAGAAAGTTTTTTTGTAATAAATGGAAAATTATATTTCTAATCTGAGTTATTAGTTGGAAATTCTTTCTAACTTAGTCGTGCGCATGTTTAGGCAAAATCTCAGCTATTTAGGTGTTGTTTTGAAAATTACCAAAAATGGCAAAAAACAACTTTGGAAAAAAATTGCCAAAAAAGGGTAATTTTCAGATTTCCTTGATTTTTAGGGGTTTTTGGTTATTTAAGAGTTTGCAGAGAATTGTAGGAGACGTTGGTGATGAATGGAATATATTGAAGGTTAAAAATATGTGTTTAGTTGTCTTGTAGTTTAGTTTTATCATTAATAGAAAGTTGTGTGCTTCATCAATTTCACATTTCACATTTTACATTTTACATTTTAAATTTCACATTTCACACATAAAATTTCACATTTCACTTTTGAATATCATTCATTTGAAGAAATTTTATGTATTTCATATTTCATGAACCCACATCACATTTCACATTTCACATTTCACATCACACATTTCACATTTCACATTTCACATTTCACATTTCACATTTCTCATTTCTCATTTCTAATTTCACATTTTACATTTCACATTTCATATTTTATATTTCAAATTTCACATTTAAAATTTCACATTTCACATTTCACATTTCATTCATTTCACATTTCATATTTCAATGTCATTCATTTGAACAAATTTTATGTATTTCATATTTCATTAACCCACTTCACATTTCACATTTCACATTTCACATTTCACATTTAACATTTCACATTCGCATTTCACATTGGGGTCTGTTTGGGCACATTTTCAGGAGCTGAAAGTTTCATTTAGAGCTCTGTAATGAGCTTTTAGTATTTTTTTTCTAGTTTTTAGAAAGTTTTTTTTGTAATAAATCCAAAATTTTGTTTCTAATCTCAGATATTAGTTAGCAATTCTATCTAACTTACTCGTGGGCATGTTTAGGCTAAATCTTAGCTTTTTAGATGTTGTTTTGAAAATTATGAAAAATGGCAAAAAACAACTTTGGAAAAAAATTGCCAAAAAGGTAACTTTCAGATTTTCTTGTATTTTGGGGTTTTTGGTTATTTGAGAGTTTGCAGAGAATTATAGAAGACGTTGGTGATGAATGAAAGATATTGAAGGTTATAAATATGTGTTTATTTGTCTTGTAACTTAGTTTTATCTTTAACAGAGAGTTGTGTGCTACATTAATTTCACATTTCACATTTCACATTTTACATTTAAAATTTCACATTTTACATTTAAAATTTCACATTTCAATGTCATTCATTTGAACAAATTTTATGTATTTCATAATTCATTAACCCACTTAACATTTCACATTTCACATTTCACATTTCACAATTCACATTTCACATTTCACATTTCACATTTAATATTTCACATTTCACATTGGGGTCTCCGTTTGGGCACATTTTCAAGAGCTGATAGTTTTATTTAGGGCTCTGAAATAAGCTTTTAGTGTTTTTTTCCTCGTTTTTAGAAAGTTTGTTTTTTAATAAATCTGAAATTATGTTTCTAATCTCGGATATTAGTTGGCAATTCTATCTAACTTAGTCATGGGCATGTTTACGAAAAATCTCAGCTTTTTAGGTGTTGTTTTGAAAATTACCAAA
Organism: Thuja plicata; assembly: GCA_018584345.1. Taxonomy (NCBI): domain Eukaryota; kingdom Viridiplantae; phylum Streptophyta; class Pinopsida; order Cupressales; family Cupressaceae; genus Thuja; species Thuja plicata. Next base: position 228,254 of record MU225995.1, read on the forward strand.
AATGGCAAAAAACAACTTTGGAAAAAACTAGCAAAAAGGGTAATTTTTGGATTTCCTTGATTTTTTGGGTTTTTGGTTATTTAAGAGTTTGCAGAGAATTGTAGAAGATGTTGGTTATGAATGGAAGATATTGAAGGTTCAAAATATGTGTTTATTTTTCTTGTAATTGAGTTTTATCATTAACAGAGAGTTGTGTGGTACATCAATTTCACATTTCTCATTTCACATTTCACATTTCACATTTCACATTTCACATTTTATATTTTACATTTCACATTTCACATTTCACATTTCACATTTCAATGTCATTCATTTGAACAAATTTTTGGTATTTCATATTTCATTAACCCACTTCACATTTCACATTTCACATCAGCGTCCGTTTGGGCACATTTTCAGGAGCTAAAAGTTTCATTTAGGGCTCCAAAATCAGATTTTATTGTTTTTTTCCTAGTTTTTTGAAAGTTTGTTTTGTAATAAATCTGAAATTATGTTTCTAATCTCTGATATTAGTTGGCGATTCTTTCTAACTTAGTCGTGGGCATGTTTAGGCAAAATCTTAGCTTTTTAGGTGTTGTTTTGAAAATTACCAAAAATGGCAAAAAACAACTTTGATAAAAAACTGCCAAAAAGGGTAATTTTTGGATTTCCTTAATTTTTAGGGTTTTTGCATATTTAAGAGTTTGCAAATAATTGTAGAAAACATTGGTGATGAGTGGAAGATAGTGAAGGTTCAAGATATGTGTTTATTTGTCTTGTAATTGAGTTTTATAATTAACAGAGAGTTGTTTGCTACATCAATTTCACATTTCACATTTCACATTTTACATTTTACATTTCACATTTCACATTTCTCATTTCATTCATTTGACTTTTAAAATTTCACATTTCACATTTCATTCATTTCACATTTCACATTTCAATGTCATTCATTTGAACAAATTTTATGTATTTCATATTTCATTAACCTACTTCACATTTCACATTTCACATTTCATATTTCACATTTCACATTTCACATTTCACATTTCACTTTTCACATTTCACATTTCTTATTTCACATTTCACATTTCACATTTCACATTTCACATTTTATATTTCACATCGGCGTCCGTTTGGGCACATTTTCAGTAGCGAAAAGTTTCATTTAGAGCTCCAAAATCAGCTTTTAGTATTTTTTCCTAGTTTTTAGATAGTTTATTTTTTAATAAATCTGAAATTATGTTTCTAATCTCAGATATTAGTTTAAATTTCTTTCTAACTTAGTCGTGTGCATGTTTAGGCAAAATCTCAGCCTTTTAGGTGTTGTTTTTAAAATTACGAAAAATGGCAAAAAACAACTTTGGAAAAAAACTACCAAAAAGGGTAATTTTTAGATTTCCTTGTTTTTTTGGGTTTTTGGTTATTTAAGAGTTTGCAGAGTAGTGTAGAAGACGTTGGTGATGAATGTAAGATATTGAAGGTTCAAAATATGTGTTTATTTTTTTTGTAATTGAGTTTTATCATTAACAAAGAGTTGCGTGTTACATCAATTTAACATTTCACATTTTCCATTTCACATTTCACATTTTATTCATTTCACATTTCACATTTCACATTTCAATGTCATTCATTTGAACAAATTTTATGTATTTCATATTTCATTAACCCACTTCATATTTCACATTTCAAATTTCACATTTCACATTTCATATTTCAGATTTCACATTTCACATTTCATGTTTCATGTTTCACATTTCACATCGGGGTCCATTTGGGCACATTTTCAAGAGCTAAAAGTTTTATTTAGGGCTCCGAAATCAGCTTTTAGAGTTTTTTTCCTAGTTTTTAGATAGTTTGTTTTGTATTAAATGCAAAATTATGTTTCTAATCTCAGATATTAGTTGAAAACTCTTTCTAAGTTAGTCGTGGGCATTTTTAGGCAAAATCACAGCTTTTTCGGTGTTGTTTTGAAAATTACCAAAAATGACAAAAAACAACTTTGGAAAAAAACTGCCAAAAGGGGTAATTTTTGGATTTCCTTGATTTTTTGGGTTTTTGGTTATTTAAGAATTTGCATAGAATTTTAGAAGATGTTGGTGATGAATAGAAGATATTGAAGGTTCAAAATATGTTTTTATTTGTTTTGTAATTGAGTTTTATCATTAACAGAGAGTTGTGTCCTACATCAATTTTACATTTCACATTTCACATTTCACATTTTACATTTTACATTTCACATTTCACATTTCACATTTAAAATTTCACATTTCACATTTCACATTTCGTTCATATCACATTTCACATTTCAATGTCATTCATTTGAACAAATTTTATGCATTTCATATTTCATTAACCCACTTCACATTTCACATTTCACATTTCTCATTTCACATTTCACATTTCACATTTCACGTTTCACATTTCACATTTCGCATTTCACATTTCTCATTTCACATTTCACATTTCACATCGGGGTCCGTTTGGGCACATTTTCAGGAGCTGAAAGTTTCATTTAGGGCTTTGAAATTAGTTGTTAGTGTTTTTTTCCTAGTTTTTAGAAAGTTTGTTTTGTAATAAATCTAAAATTATGTTTCCAATGTCTGATATTAATTGGAAATTCTTTCTAACTTAGTCGTGTGCATGTTTACGCAAAATCTTAGCTTTTTAGGTGTTTTTTTAAAAATTAACAAAAATGGCAAAAAGCAACTTTTAGAAAAAAAATGCCAAAAAGGGTAATTTTTCAGATTTTCTTGATTTTTTTTGGTTTTTGGTTATTTAAGAGTTTGCAAAGAATTGTAGAAGATGTTGCTGATGAACGGAAGATAATGAAGGTTCAAAATATGTGTTTAGTTGTCTTGTAGTTTAGTTTTATCATTAACAGTGAGTTGTGTGCTACATTAATTTCACATTTCACATTTTACATTTCACATTTCACATTTCATTCATTTCACATTTAAAGTTTCACATTTCACATTTCACATTTCATTCATTTAACATTTCACTTTTCAATGTCATTCATTTGAACAAATTTTATGTATTTCACATTTCATTAACCCATTTCACATTTCACATTTCCCATTTCACATTTAAAATTTCACATTTCACACTTCATTCATTTCACATTTCATGTTTCAATGTCATTCATTTGAACAAATTTTATGTATTTCATATTTCATTAACCCACTTCACATTTCACATTTCACATTTCGCATTTCACAATTCACAATTCACAATTCACATTTCACATTTCACATTTCACATTGCACATTTCACATTTCACATCGGGGTCCATTTGGGCACATTTTCAGGAGCTGAAAGTTTCATTTAGGGCTCCAAAATATGCTTTTAGTGTTTTTTCTAGTTTTTACAAAGTTTGTTTTGGAATAAATCTAAAATTATGTTTCTTATCTCGAATATTAGTTGGCAATTATATCTAACTTAATCGTGGGCATGTTTAGGCTAAATCTTAGCTTTTTAGGTGTTGTTTTGAAAATTTCCAAAAATGGCAAAAACCTATTTTGGAAAGAAACTGCCAAAAAAGGTAATTTTTAGATTTTCTTTATTTTTTGGGTTTTTGGTTATTTAAGAGTTTGCAGAGAATTGTAGAAGACGTTGATGATGAATGGAAGATATTGAAGGTTATAAGTATGTATTTATTTGTCTTGTAATTGTGTTTTACATTAACAGAGAGTTGTGTGCTACATCAATTTCACATTTCACATTTCACATTTCAATGTCATTCATTTGAACAAATTTTATGCATTTCATATTTCATTAACCCTCTTCACATTTCACATTTCACATTTAAAATTTCACATTTCACATTTCACATTTGACATTTGACATTTGACATTTGACATTTAATATTTCACATTTCACATCAGGGTCTGTTTGGGCACATTTTCAAGAGCTAAAAGTTTCATTTAGGGCTCTGAAATAAGCTTTTAGTGTTTTTTTCCTAGTTTTTAGAAAGTTTATTTTGTAATAAATCTGAAATTATGTTTCTAATCTCAGATATTAGTTGGCAATTCTTCTAACTTAGTCGTGGGCATGTTTAGGCAAAATCTTAGCTTTTTAGGTGTTGTTTTGAAAATTACCAAAAATGGTAAAAAAACAACTTTGGAAAAAACTACCAAAAAGGGTAATTTTCAGATTTCCTTGATTTTTTGGGTGTTTGGTTTTTTAAGAGTTTGCAGATAATTGTAGATCTTGGTGAGGAATGGAAGATATTGAAGGTTGAAAATATGTATTTATTTTTCTTGTAACTGATTTTTATCATTAACAGAGTGTTGTGTGCTACATCAATTTCACATTTCTCATTTCACATTTCACATTTCACATTTCACATTTTATATTTCACATTTAACAGTTCACATTTCAATGTCATTCATTTGAACAAATGTTTGGTATTTCATATTTCATTAACCCACTTCACATTTCACATTTCACATTTCACGTCAGGGTCCGTTTGCGCACATTTTCAAGAGCTGAAAGATTTATTTAGGGCTCCGAAATTAGCTTTTAGTGTTTTTTTCCTAGTTTTTAGAAAGTTTATTTTGTAATAAATCTAAAATTATGTTTCTAATCTCAGATATTAGTTGGCAATTCTTTCTAACTTAATCATGGGCATGTTTAGGAAAAATCTCAATTTTTTAGGTGTTGTTTTGAAAATTACCAAAAATGGCAAAAAACAACTTTGGGGAAAATGCCAGTAAGGGCAATTTTTGGATTTCATTGATTTTTAGGGTTTTTGGTTATTTAAGAGTTTGCAGAGAATTGTAGAAGATGTTGGTGATGAATGGAAGATGTTGAAGGTTCAAAATATGTGTTTATTTGTCTTGTAATTGAGTTTTATCATTAACAGAGAGTTGTGTGCTACATCAATTTCATATTTCACATTTCTCATTTCATTCATTTGACATTTAAAATTTCACATTTCACATTTCAGTGTCATTCATTTGATTAAATTTTTTGTATTTCATATTTCATTAAACCACTACACATTTCACATTTCACATTTCACAATTCACATTTCATATTTCACATTTCACATCGGGGTCCGTTTGGGCACATTTTCAAGAGTTGAAAGTTTCATTTAGGGCTTTGAAATCAACTTTTAGTATTTTTTTCCTAGTTTTTAGAAAGTTTGTTTTGTAATAAATCTAAAATTATGTTTCTAATCTTGGATATTAGTTGGCAATTATTTCTAACTTAGTCGTGGGCATGTTTAGCCAAAATCTCATCTTTTTAGGTGTTGTTTTGAAAATTACCAAAAATGGCAAAAAATAACTTTGAAAAAAAATACCAAAAAGGGTAATTTTTGCATTTCCTTGATTTTTGGGTTTTTTGGTTATTTAAGAGTTTGCAGAGAATTGTTGAAGACGTTGGTGATTAATGGAAGATATTGAAGGCTCAAAATATGTGTTTACTTGTCTGGTAATTGAGTTTTATCATTAACAGAGAGTTGTGTGCTACATCAATTTCACATTTCAAATTTCACATTTTACATTTTACATTTTACATTTCGCATTTCACATTTCATTCATTTCACATTTCACCTACATTTCACATTTCACAATTCACATTTCACATTTCGCATTTCACATTTCACATTTCACGTTTTTCATTTCACATTTCACATTTCACGTTTCACATTTCACATTTCACATTTCCCATTTCACATTTCACATTTCACATTTCTCATTTCACATTTCACAATTCATATTTCATATTTCACATTTCACATCGGGGTCTGTTTGGGCACATTTTCAGGAGCTGAAAGTTTCATTTAGGGCTCTCAAATCAGCTTTTAGTGTTTTTTCCCAGTTTTTAGAAAGTTTGTTTTGTAATAAATCCGAAATTATGTTTCTAATCTTGGATAATAGTTGGAAATTCTTTCTAAATTAGTCATGGGTAGGTTTAGGCAATATCTCAACTTTTTAGGTGTTGTTTTTTAAATTACCAAAAATGACAAAAAAAAAACTTTGGAAAAAAACTAGCAAAAAGGGTAATTATCAGATTTCCTTGATTTTTTGGGTTTTTGGTTATTTAAGAGTTTGCAGAGAATTGTAGAAGACGTTGGTGATGAATGAAAGATATTGAAGGTTAAAAATATGTGTTTATTTGTCTTGTAATTGAGTTTTATCATTAATAGAGAGTTGTGTGCTACACCAATTTCACATTTCACATTTCACATTTCAAATTTTACATTTCACATTTCATTCATTTCACATTTAAAATTTCACATTTCACATTTCAAATTTCAATGTCATTCATTTGAACAAATTTTATGTATTTCATATTTCATTAACCCAGTTCACATTTCACATTTCACATCAGGGTCTGTTTAGGCACATGTTCAGGAGCTGAAAGTTTCATTTAGGGCTCAGAAATCAGCTTTTAGTGTTTTTTTCCTAGTTTTTAGAAAGTTTGTTTTGTAATAAATCCAACATTATGTGTTTATTTAAATGTTTGCAGAGAATTGAAGAAGATGTTGGTGATGAATGGAAGATTTTGAAGGTTCAAAATTTGTGTTTATTTTTCTTGTAATTGAGTTTTACCTTTAATAGAGAGTTGTGTGCTACATCAACTTCACATTTCACATTTGAGTGAAGTTAAGTTAAGTTGGGTTGAGTTGAGTTGAGTTGAGTTGAGTTGAGTTAAATTGAGTTGAGTTAAGTTAAGTTCGATTAAGTTGAGTTAAGTTGAGTTAAGTTGAGTTGAGTTGTTAAGTTGAGTTGAGTTAAATTGAGTTGAGTTAAGTTAAAGTTAAGTTTTGTTGAGTTAAGTTGAGTTTAGTTAAGTTGAGTTGAGTTGAGTTGAGTTAGGTTGAGTTAAGTTGAGTTGAGTTGAGTTAAGTTATCATATATACCACAAATAATTGTGATTGAACCCAATATTAGTTGGTAAGATAGAAGCCAAAAAGTAAATAATACTAGTGTGAAAGATAAAAAGTAATCTCTTTTCATACTCTTATCATTTGCAATTTTTATTTGGCTTCGTTCTTGCATGCTTGTTTGTAGTATATATCCAATAATTTGAAAAGCAATTTGTTAAATGTTAAGTTAATTTGACAATTATCATATATACCACAAATAATTGTGATTGAACCCAATATTAGTTGGTAAGATAGAAGCCAAAAGTTAAATAATACTAGCCTCAAAGATAAAAACTACTCTCTTTCTGACTCTTATCATTTGCAATTTTTCTTTCTTGTAATGACTCTTATCAACCGCTGGGTCTACTCACTTTAGGTAGGTCTCTTTGCTCCAGCCTCTGCTAGTGGTGTTGCTAGCTTGAAGGAGATATCGAGGCATCCAACCCTCTGCACTGGTGCTTGTCTTAGAAAGAAACGAAGGAAGTGAACCGTTCGATCAAAATTCCTGAACCTTCCTCCTGAACAAACAAACCTACTGTATTCTACCGTATTCATTTCACATTTAAAATCTCACATTTCACATTTCATTGATTTCACATTTCACATTTCAATGTCATTCATTTGAACAAATTTTATGTATTTCATATTTCATTAACTCACTTCACATTTCACATTTCACATTTCACATTTCACATTTCACATTTCATATTTCACATTTCACATCGGGGTCCTTTTTGGCACATTTTTCAGGAGCTTAAAGTTTCATTTAGGGCTCTGAAATAAGCTTTTAGTGTTTTTTTCCTAGTTTTTAGAAAGTTTGTTTTGTAATAAATCCAAAAATATGTTTCTAATCTCGGATATTAGTTGGAAATTCTTTCTAACTTATTCATAGGCATGTTTAGGCAAAATCTTTGCTTTTTAGGTGTTGTTTTAAAAATTACCAAAAATGGCAAAAAACAACTTTGGAAAAAAACTGCCAAAAATATTCATATGATGGCATGCGGAGGAGAGAGAGGAGCAACGATAGGAGGAAATTGAAATTTGAAATGTGAAGTTAAATAATACTAGCCTCAAAGATAAAAAGTGAGGAATGTGAAATGTGAAATGTGAAATGTGAAATGTGAAATGTGAGATGTGAATTATGAAATGTGAAATGTGAAATGTAAATTGTGATATGTGAAGTGGGTTAATGAAATATGAAAAAGGTCAGGTAGTAGTTTCGGCTATGGAAAAAAGGTTTATGTCTTTTGAGTTCTCCTATCAAGAGGATCAGTAAAAGATACTTTGTGTGGGGAACTAGTCAGTGGGAAGATCCACCCTCACTCTGCAGAAATGAACCTCTAACCTGGATCTCAACAATGATTTCCTGATCCAAGCTCAAATTTGGAAAAAAAAATACCAAAAAAAACAAAGATTCATATGATGGCGTGTGGAGGAGAGAGAGGAGTGGCGGTAGGAGGGAAAATTTTGAATCTGGATCTGGGCAAGAAAACTACCGAGATGGGGCAGTGCGATCAGAGTACGGGCCTGGACCAGGTCAAGGACCAGGGGCAAAGGATTCGATAGATGATGGGGACCCATAGGAAATGTAGCCAGATCCAGGGAAAAATGAGGTCACAAAACAAAAAACAAGAGGCACAGGAGGTGGCTTGGTCCCACTAAGGCATTGGACAAACCTGTTTGGAGTCAAACATTCAGGTAAGTCTCCATTCCCAATGATTAAAGATGTATCTAACAAAGAGCAGGGGATCTATGCTTTAGAGTTTCCTTCTGAGCTTATTGATTATAATATTTTGAGTATGGCTGCAACTCTGGTAGGAAAGTTCATAGGATCCAGACCCAATATAAATATAGTAAGAACCTTTGTTAAAAACAAGTAGGATCTAAAAGGTCATGTAGTAGTTTTGGCTATGGCAAAAGGTTTTACATCTTTTGAGTTCTCCTATCAAGAGGATCAGTCAAAGGTACTTTGTGTGGGGAACTGGTAGGTGGGAAGATCCACCCTCACTATACAGAAATGGACCTCTAACCCAGATCTCAAAAATGATTTCCTAATCCAAGCTCCGGTATGGGCTAGGCTACCTGAACTGCCTTTGGAGTACTAGCATGAGGATGTCTTTGATTACATTGCTAGATCCTTTGGGGAACTGCTATCAATAGATCTAGTTATGACGGATAGGAAAATACTCACCTATGCAAAGATATGCATTGGAGTTGAAGAAGGTTAGGATATGCCAGAGGTAATTGTTTTTCAATCCATATAGGGAAAATGAGTGCAACAAATAGAGTATGAAAGTGTTCCCTTTGCTTGTTTCCATTGTAAAAAAGCTGGACACAAGGCCAAAATGTGCCCTATGGTCATTGAGAAGGAGAAAGCCTGAAAGGCTCAAATTAAACAAGGAAAGAGGACAAAGAATCAACCTCTGATTAAGGGACTTAACCATACCAAGAAGGTTTGGAAGGAGAAAGTTCCTAATGAAACAACTCTTGAAACAGAAAAGAAGAAACCACAATGAGCAAAAACTATTGAAAACATGGAAAAATAGCCAGCTCAACAGAAGATTGAAAAGGAGATAACAAAAGAGGTCAAGGGACAACCACAAGGTCAGCCTAAAAAAGGCAGGGAAAGGGAAGGGAAAAAGGCAAGCTCAACGGGCCCACTTATGGAGAATGGGAAATGAGACAAAGGAGATCAGGAAAAACCAGAAGATGGTGAGATCATAGCTGAATACATCACTGAAATGTCCTTTGTTCTAGATTCATAGGAAGGTGGGAGGAATGAGGAGGGACAAGGCCCAATCCTGTCCTAGGAATCAAACTTTAGCAGAAGCACTTATGTTTCACCAGGGAAGCTAAGAAGATTTCTGGAGATGGTATCAACTACTACTCCAGGAAAAATTTCAAGAATGGAAGCCCTCTTTGATAGTTACAAAGATGAGAATGTGGGACCATGGATAATAGTGAAAAAGAAAAATAGCAGGGACCCTTCTCCAGCTTCACTTGCAACTACGAGAAGTAGAGTTAAAGAAGACACATGAAGTAAGTCTAACACACCAGGAAGGAAGAGTAAGAATCAAATTAGAAAGGAAGAAGCAAAAAGAAATATGGCAGATGGATCTCAGAGGACCATCCAGGAGTCTTGCTCATATAAGAACTCATGAAGGTCATATCATGGAACATATGTGGGCTAAATGGAGTCCACAAACAATAAATTATTAGGAATATGATAAGGGATCATAGACGAGATATTTTTTTGATATAGGAAACTAAAATGAAGAAAGAAAAAGTAGAAAGCATTTCCTTTGGCAAAGGTATGGGGACAGCTGCTACTGACTTTGAGAGAGCCTCAGAAGGATTGCTAGTGTTATGGAAGGAAAATCTCAAAGCATAAATCATTTTTGATGAAGGTAACATTTTACTAATTCAATTCAAGAATCTAAAAGACTAGGAGAGTTGGTTCATTATGAAAATTTATGCTCCAAATACCAAGAATAGTAGGAGAATTTTCTAGAATTAAATACAAAATTTTTCTATAAAGATGAGTGATCCAAAAGGCATTATCATGGGGGATTTCAACACCCCTGTAAAGGAATCTGAGAAATTTGGGGGGCTTCCCTAGACCTAGATAGTAGGCAATATTTAGCTGATATGATTACTGACTTGGCTCTCATTGATGTGGAATTAGGAGGAGGAAAATTTACTTGGTCGAATAGGAGAGTTGGAATAGAGTGTATTCAGGTGCACCTGGATAGAGCCCTCATTTCTATGGATTGGATGCACCAGTATCACTGTCATCTTTCCTCCATGGTGAGATTCGGATCTGAGCACTCCCCTATATCTCTCATCCTGGATACTCACAATAAGAAAAAGGATTTCCCTTTTAGATTCAAGAGGATGTGGTTTTCCCACCCAAACCTTCTTGATAAGATAAGGGAGTGGTGGAGTATAGATGTGGATGGAACAATGATGTATAGGGTGGCTAAGAAGCTCAAGAACATAAAAATGGAGATTAGAAAGTGGAACAAAAGGGATTTTGGAAACATTTTTCATACCAAAGATAGGATTATGAAAGAGCTTGTAGGGGTACAGGAAGAGATCCAAAGTCACGGATATGATGAAGACAAAATGAGCACAGAAAAGTCCATCTTAGTAGAACTTCACAACATTGTTAGAAAAGTGGAAATGTTCTGGAGGCAAAGGTTTAGATTGGTGTGGATGAAAGAGGGGGACAAAAACACTAGATTCTTCCACCTATAAACTATGAAACACAGGGTAGCTAATATAATTAGTGGTATTAAGACAGGGGATTTAACTTTAGGGGAAGACAATGAGATTGCAAATGAGGCCATCAAGTACTTCTCTTTGATCCTTACTAAAGGATATAATCTGGGATAGGAAGACCAGGAGGAAATTATTCAGACCATTCCTAAGGTGGTCACTGATAGGCAAAACAAGGATATGATGGCTATCCCTAATCAGGAGGAAATCCATAAAGCAATTTTTGCCCTGCCAGCAGAAAAGGCACCAGGCCCTGATGGATTCCCAACTTTCTTTTTCCAAATGTACTGGGAAGTTATCAAATATGACCTTGTTAAAGTAGTCAGGGAATTTTTTGGGGCTAAGAGATTTCTTAAAGAGATCAATGACACCTTTCTGGTGCTCATCCCTAAAACTCTAGGTGTAGATTCTTTTGATAGCTTTAGACCTATTAGTCTTTGTAACTCATTTTACAAGATTATATCTAAAGTTTTAACTAATAGAATCCTTAAAATTATTCCATCTATTATTTCCCCCCAACAAACAGGTTTTTTCCCTAGAAGACAAATCCTAAACTCTATCATGGCAGTGCATGAGGTGATTCACTCCTTGGAAGAAGGAAAAAGCGAAGGATTCCTGCTTAAACTGGATCTATCCAAGGCTTATGACAGGGTAGATTGGATATTCTTGAATAATATTTTGGGAGCTTTTGGTTTCAATGATAAGGTGAGAAAGATTATTTCACAACTGATATCAACCCCTATATTTGCGATGATGGTGAATGGATCTCCATCTAATTTCTTCAAATCTTGTAGGGGTCTTAGGCGAGGAGACCCTCTCTCTCTGATCCTCTTAATCATTCTGGCTGAGTGCCTGGGAAGGATAATACAAGATAAAAGGAGAAGGGGAGACATAATTGGTTTGAAACCTTCCTTTGGTCCTCTCACTTTTTCTCATGAGCAATTTGTGGATGATACCATTTTAGGTGGTGAATCCTTGGTAAAAGAAGCTAGAAATGTAAAGAAAATCTTGAATACTTATTCCAATGCTATGGGACAACTTATAAACTGGAACAAGAGCTCGGTTTTCTTCATTAACACCCCTATGGATAGACAGAGGAAAATGGCTGGCATTATGGGATGTGGTATTGGATCCCTTCCATCTACTTATTTAGGGCTTCCATTGGGAACCAAACCTCTAGAGTCTTTCTAGGGAAACCAAATTGATAGATTCAAAAGGAAATTGGCTGGTTGGAAGGCTATCACCCTTAGTCAGGCAGGGAAAGTGATCTTGATCAAATCCACTCTTCACAACCTCCCTACTTATGCCTTAATCCTTTTTTCTATCCCTGCTAAAGTGGCTGACACTTTTGGGACTATTCAAAGAATTTTTTTGTGGGTCGACAAAGAGGGAAACAAGTACCCTCTGGTGGCATGGGAGACTATATGTAAGCCCAAAAAACAAGGAGGCCTAGGAATCAATAATTTGAAGTAGTTCAACAAGGGTCTACAAGAAAAATAGCTTTGGAGAATTTGTAATTCTACTGGGGAATGGAAGGATATTATGAAGGATAAATATGCCTCAAACATGACCTTCAAATAGTTCATCAGCAGAGAAATGGACCAGAGGGGCTTATGCATTTGGAATGGAATTCTGAGGACTAAGGGTAAAGCCATGAAAAAAGCAAGATGGAAATTAGGTAATGGCAGGGATGTCAACTTTTGGTATGATGATTGGCTAAGACAGGGACCCTTATGGAACATGGAGCCTTAAAATAGATGGGCTAATACCTGCATCAAAAGATATGGTAGTACAGTGAGCGATTACATAATAAATAATGATTGGGTGGACCTTACTGAGGTGTCTCAGGACTTAAAGCCTCTAATGGTCAAAATTGGTCATACCCCCATCTCTCTCAATAAGGATGTTATTGTTTGGGGGGAAACTAAAAATGGTATCTACATAGTGGCCTTGGGCTATGAAATCATGCAACACATTGATATTCCCTCTAATTGGGCTAAGGCTTGGTACCCTGGTCTCATACCTATGATCAATATCTTCTTTTGGATTATGCTCCAAAACTGTATCTTGACAGTGGATAATATTATTAAGAGAGGGAATCACATTCCTAATAGATGTATCTTATGTAGAAATCAAAGTGAGAGTGTGGACCATATGTTTATCCACTGTGACTTCACCAGACAAATATGGTATCATTTCCTGTCTTTTTTTGAGATGTCTTGGTGTTTCCCCAATAAGACTCTTGAGCTCTTTGATCAATGGCAACAGGTGTTTAAATGGTAGGAGAAATATTGTTTATGCTCATGGGCGATGCCACATATATGCTAGGGAGTGTGGAAGGAGCAAAATAAAAAAATTTATAGGGAAAAAGTAACAACTGCTAAGTTTGTATCCCAGAAAATAACAAATGCCATTATGGAAAACTACACAAATAGAAAAGGTCCCAACCCACTTCACAGCAAAGGGGTAAATGTTACCTATAGGATAGAGGATTGCAGATGGACCTTACTGCTAGAAGGCTGGTTTAAAGCAAACTTTGACGGGGCTACAAAAGGAAACCCTGGGAAGGTAGGGGTGGGAGGAATAATAAGGACCTCTCATAGAAAGGGCATGATGGCTATTTTATCTCCCTCGGGGTTACAAATGAACCACTATTCAGAGGTGAGTGTGACTCATCACACCATAAGGATGGCTCGAGATATGGGGATCAAGAAATTATGGTTAGAAGGTGATTCAAAGAACATTATAGATTGCTTAAATGAAAAGACCAAACTTGTGTGGACAATTGAGAACATAATAGAGGAGTGTAGACAAATCCTCAAAACCTTTGATTAGGTCCATGTGGCACATGAATACTGGGAAGCCAATTAGGTGGCCGACCGGTTGGAAACTATGGGAGTCAAGAGTGAGGGAGAAAAAAGGTGGACCGACGGGAATGAAATTCCTCTAGAAATCTTAGCTCTGATAGAAAGGGATTGAGTTTCAGGAAAACTTCAAAATATTAAATGATAATAATGAAGAGTAATGACATATTAGGGAAGTATCACCGAATGATGTGCAAGTACGAGAAAAGCAAAGAGATTTACCTTTTCAGGTCTCATCAACACACTTTGAGGCATAAAATAATTTATTGCATTCACGAGTCTAAAAGAAGATTCATTAAGTCTAAAAGTAATCTCAATTGGAAACAAAGGGTTTTTAGTGGGGAAAAAACCAGAAACAGAGAAGGCAGAGAAGGAGTAGAAATGGTTGGTGAAAGACATAGGAGGGAACTAGAGAAGGAAACTAACAAATGGCAATGATGCTATAAGGTATGGAATATTTTTAAAAAAGGTGAGGTGACTACTTTCATTGAGCATCTCCATGGTTGGAAGCAACCTATTATGAAGATGATGGTGAAAAGTTGGAATGAAGGGCAAGTTAAAATTAATAGGGTGGATTTCATGGCGACGGAGGAAGTAATTTTGACTGTGACGGGTATCCCCATTATTGGGAAATTTTTTTACAGAGATAGGAAGATTTATGGGTAGGCTTTGACAGAATTTGTGAAAGATGCAGATGAAAAGAGGGCTTTAGTGAAGAAAGGCAGCTTCTACCAGCTGAGTTCTATCAAGTTGCTATAGAGGTTCCTTTTGAGGGTAATTATTAAGTACATCTCCCTAGATACAAGATTCAACCGTATAAGCACTCACCACTTTGTGCTTCTCAACCATTTCAGGTATGGTGCTAAGATATCTATCCCCTTCTTCCTATATTCATCTATCAATGAAAATATTATCGATTATAAGGAGAAACCCATAAGAAACCCGGCTTTTCATGAGGGTTTGTTGTTGTTAATTTATGAATTTTTTAAAGCTCAGACTATGGGGAAGGAAATTAAGGGCTTGGAGGAGGGAAAAGATGAGTCAGAGGACTCGGGTGAGGATTATGTCCATTTTGACACTGAGGACGGCCAATATATGCATTCAGATAATGAGGAGGAAGAGATTCAGCAGATGAAGAAGGGGAAGTAAGGGTAAAAATGGAGAAAAATGAGTCTCCAATTTCAAAACATCATATTGAGATATCGTCTGAAAAGGATTACAATGAGAATGCTGATGGTATGGAAATGGAGGATGAGAATTCTGGTGAAGAGGGAACTATTACTAAACAAGGAGGGAAGCTGGGGAAGATGGAAGGTAAGAGGAAGATAACTATTAAATTGCATATTCAAAAAGAAGAGGACTATTCAGGTAAGGGGTTTAGGAGGTCGAAAGGAGGGAAACAGTTTAAGGAGACCCAAGAGGAGAGGAAGGATGGTCAAAACTTGATGCTAGAGGAGAGTGAGGAAAAAGAGGAGAAATAGGGGAAGGAGAATGAGGTGGATGATCTGAAATAGGGGTTTGAGGAGAATGGGGCTGATCATTACACTTTCAAAATCACTGGTAAAAACAAGAAATTTGTATGGAGAAATTTTGATACTGTCTTTGCTAAAATGGGGATTAAGAGAGAAATGATTAAGACTTTGGTAAAGGAGAACAAGGAGGGCAGAATCCAGATGGAGGAGTTAATTGATCCCACTTTAGTGATTCTTAGTGACAATGCAGGGGAGGCTCCTCAAATGGATGTGTTGAACAATGCGAAAAATAGTGTCATAGATAGTAACAGAACCACTAAGTGGACTTTCTTTGAAATCTATGAGCTGAAAAAAAGAATCGATAGGCTGGAGAAAGATAATATCAAAAATAATAACAAGAACATAGAGGAGGATAGGGATCTAGATAATAGAGTGGAAGATTTGAGGAAGAGGGTACAAAGTATTGAGGAATCTCTGGTAAAAATTGTAGGACAAAGTTACAATATCGTTAAAGCATCAAATGATAAAATTAAGGTGCTTATTGCTAAAATTGAAGAGAAAAGGGAAGCAAGGAGGATCAATCACCAAGCTGTGGTAGGGATAAGTCACCTGAAGAGGGAATGAGGAAGAGGACAAGAGCCACCACAAAGAAGATGGAGAACCAGGAAGCTGATAAAGACCTGTCTGATCTGAAAGAGGCTGCGGGTAGAATGACTGAGGTGGAGTTTTGTACTGCTGAGATTCTCATAGAAATAGCTTGAATTGTGTTCCTGGCTTTTATGCCTGGTCTTTTTGGTTTTGTCCTTGGCTTTAGGTTCTCTTTGGAACTATTTTTTTTGGTTGTTGGTTAGCTTGATCTATTTATGTTACTAATTGATACTATGTTTGCGGTTTATTTTTAGCTCTATACGGTTTCAGGAACCCATCAAAACCTATTTTCCTTAATAACAAAAAAACTTCCAAAAAGGGTAATTTTCAGATTTCCTTGATTTTTTGGGTGTTTGTTTATTTAAGAGTTTGCAAAGAATTGTAGAAGACATTGGTGATGAATGGAAGATATTGAAGGTTCAAAATATGTATTTATTTATCTTGTAATTGAGATATATCATTAATAGAGAGTTGTGTGCTACATCACATTCACATTTCACATTTCACATTTCACATTTTACATTTCACATTTCACATTTCATTCATTTCACATTTAAAATTTCACATTTCACATTTCACATTTCAATGTCATTCATTTGAACAAATTTTATGTATTTCATA
>MU225995.1:247212-257849 GCA_018584345.1 Thuja plicata
AGATCATGAAAGAAGATAAGGAAATGAAGATCAAACATGACCACAGTTGATTAAAAGTCCACAAGAAAGATGAAGGAAAACCCTCGCAAACTCATAATGCAACCTAAAAATGCAAACTAACATGAGGCCTACCAATGCAAGCTACATGAAAATGCAAAGGTGTACTGACAATAGAGCAACTGTAACATAGGACTTTGTGTTCATAATTCATTAGAGAATGTTAAGGAACTTTTTTTTATCATTGGGCCATTATTAACAGACATCGAAAAATCACACAATGATCACTAGTCACAAGCGCAACTATGAAGATATGAATGTGATGTATATCAGATTAGAATGTGGAAAGATTCTAATATAAGCATCAAAGACATAAAGGTCAAGATGACTGTGATGTTAGCTTACCCAATTTAATATAGCAAAACCACGCTTGCATCAAGGCATAGAGGCTAGGATGACCAGCATAATGGTTGTGCAAAAATAGTGAAGCATAAAGAAGGAAGCAAATAAAAACGTGTTCCATGCCCCAAGTCCTCTAGCTATGCATCACGGGGAGACTTATGAGACAAGAACACTCAACAAAAATTAATAACAGTCAACACACAAAGAAAAGATCATGACATAGCTCAAGCATTAAGTGTTGTGTTTAAAAATTTAAGTGTGTTAACTGATACTGAGTTCTGAGGATAAGGATCGAATGCTTGCAAGCAGGTAAGACCACATGACAAAACTGGGTAAGACCAAACTGATAAGTGTTGAAAAACACTCGATGTCAAGGGTTGTATTGAAAAATATAGTTGGGGTGGTGTTGAAAAAACACCATTTGTGAGGCGTCCTGAAGATGAATGCATCCAAGAGACCAAAGCTAACACGATTATGCCCCCTAGACAAAGACAAAGACCAATTCTAGACCAAGGCAACAAAGGACAAGGCATGATGGAGAAAGGCTAAGTGTTGTGGATACACGCTAAAAAATAGGGGTACAAAGACCTCTAACAATGCCCAATTCCAGGTTTTCACCACTTGGATTTTATTGCAATTTTTCTCTTTCATTTTTTTCATTTTTTTCATTTTTTTTTCAAGACTTTTTATAATTTTTGCTACCAAGGCGCCTGTTTCCAGGTTTTCACCAAGGCACTTTTTTTTTATTTTTTTGAATTTTTAAATTTTTAAATTTTTTGTATTTTTGGAATATATAATTTTTTTAGAGATACATCAAAGAGCCTATTGTTAGGTTTTCACTAAGATGATCATTTTTTCAGGACATTTTCTGATATTTAGAATTTTTGACAATATATCATTTTTTTGAATTTTTTCAGGATCAATAAATATGTACAAAAGGATGCCCCCAGACAGAATGAGCATCATGGATAGAACTTCTTAAAGTGCAAGACATTGATAGGATTAGGGAGCTATTCTCCCTTTTCTGTAGATAGTAAATAAGCACCTGTCCCAAAAGTTGTTGTGATAATGTAAGGTCCAAGCCAATTAGGTTCAAATTTTCCCTTTTGATCTCTATGTTGTTGATTCTTAGGATTTTCACGTAGGACAAGATCTCCCACTTGGAAATCTCTAGGGTGAACCTTTTTGTTGAAGGCTTTAGACATGCGCTTTTGATAAACCCTCATATGCTCAAACGATGCTTGACATTTTTCATCTAAAAGTTCTATTTCTTGAAGTCTCATGGCGAGGTAGTCTTCATCTGTAACTAGACCATGGAGAGAAACTCTAAGTGAAGGAATCTCAACCTCCAAAGGTAACACTACTTCAACACCATATGCAAGGGAAAAAGGAGTAGCCCTAGAGGAGTACGAATACTCATTCTATAGGCCCACAAAGCTGAATTTATCTATAAATGCCAATCTCTGCCATTCTTACAGGCTGTTCTATGAAAGATTTTAAGAATGGTTTTTGTTTGATGCCTCTGCTTGACCATTTCCTCGTAGGAAGTAAATGGAGGACCAATGTTGCTTAATCTTGAATTTTTTTCAGAGTTGTTTAAGGTCCTTATTTTTAAACTGGCCTCCGTTGTCAGTAATAATCTTAGAAGGCACTCTATATCAAAAGACGATATGGTTCAGAATGAATAGAGAAACTGTCTTGCCCGAGGCAACAGAAAGTGGGACAACTTCTACCCATTTAGTGAAATAATCAGTAGCAGTGATAATAAATTTGTGTCCACCTGATGAGTTGGTATGAATCTTCCCAACAAGGTCAAAGGCCCAGCGCTGAAATGGCCAATGCAAAATAGAAGGAATGAGCTCCCTACCTGGAGCATGTATTAGGTTACCATGTTTTTGACACTTTTCACATGACTTTACAAAAGCTTCTACACCAATCTACATCATGGGCCAATAGTACCCTACCCTACGCAACCTTCGGGCCATGGAAAGACCATTGGAGTGTCCCCCATAGATGCCCTCATGAATGTCAACTAACACTTGGTCAGATTCTTCCTTTTATAAGCATCTAAGAAGTGTTCCATCTAGACCCCCCCTATACAAATCACCAGCGATAAGGGAATGGCGAGAGGCATTTCGGGTAACATTTCTATGTTCAAATTGGTCAAAGGTTTCAAGTATAATGCCATCATGAAGATATGAGTAAATGGCACCATAACGGGATGATTCATGACCAACAAGGGTACAAATAATATGGCTTTCTTGGGAGCCAAAGATAGGGTGATGTAGCTCTTCCACCAGGAATTCAAATCTTGATTCATGTTGCTCTAACTGAAGAAGTGAAGCAAGTGTAGCCATAGCATCTGCTGCTTTGTTTTATGCTCTAGGGATTTGCTAAAATGTGACAAATGTGAAGCATCTCTTTAAGGAATCAACCATTTTCTTGTAAGGTATCATTTTCTCATGTTTTGTTTGATATTTTATCATTAACTTGGTTGATTATTAGCTGTGAATCTCCATAGATATGTAACTCTTTAATTCTCCATTCTATGGCTATCTTAAGTCCATTTGTTAAAGATTCATACTCAACAATGTTGTTTGTACATGGGAACAATAATTTGTAAGACTTAGGAATCGTGTACCCATGAGGAGAAACAAACAAAACACCAGCTCTTGAACCATTTTGCATAAAAGATCCATCAAAGAACATCTTCCAAGTTCTTTCAGTCATATACATAAGATGCTCATCTGGGAAGTCAACTTGAATAGGTACATCATCTTGTAAAGGGAAATCAGCCAATTGATCTGTTATGGCTTGTCCTTTGATTGCTTTACACTCAATGTACTCTATATAAAACTCTGAAAGTACCATCATCCATTTAGCAAGTCTACCTGTGAGAGCAGCCTTACTTAGCAAATATTTGAGTGGATCTATTTTTTCTATGAGGTGTATAGTATGCACAAGCATGTAATGTCACAAATTTTGGGAAGAAAACACAACAACAAGGAAAGCTTTCTCAATGCTAGTGTAGTTAACCTCATATGAAACAAGAGTACAACTAATGTAGTATATTTCTCTTTCTTTCCCATTTTCATCAAGTTGAGCCAGTAATGCCCCCAAGGAAGATTCTATCGCTGAAATGTATAAAATAAGTGGTTTTCCTGGGATAAGAGGCATTAAAATAGGAATATTTGCCAAGTACTTCTTGATTTGATCTATTCTCTTTTGACAATCCTCATTCCAAATACATTTGACTCCCTTATGTAAGTTCTTATTGAAAGGTTGAGCTCTATCTGCCAATTGTGAAATAAATCTCCTTATAGATTAAAGGTGTCCTTGAAGACTCCTCATTTCACTAATGTTTTTAGGAGGTGGCATATCAATGATCACTTGGACTTTTTCAGGGTCAACCTCTATTCCTTTTGCTGAAATGATGAATCCAAGTAGTTTTCCAAAGGTGACTCCAAATGCACACTTTTTAGGATTTAGTCTTAGTTAAAATTGTTCCATGCGATCTAGAATTACTTCCAAATCGTTTAAGTGTGTATCTCTTTTCTTAGATTTAGCCAAGCTGTCATCCACATAATCTTCCATATTTTTATGCATCATGTCATGAAAAATAGTTGTCATAGCTCTTTGATAGGTAGCTCCTACATTTTTTAATCCAAAAGGCATAACATTCCAACAATAGGTTCCTCATGCACAAGTGAATGCAGTCTTTTCTTGATCTTCAGGAGCTATCTTAATTTGATTATATCCAGAAAAAACATCCATCAAAGAATAAATCTCATAACCCGCAGTCATATCCACTATCATGTCTATATTAGGGAGTGGAAATTCATCCTTTGGGCATGCTCTATTGAGATCTCTAAAATCTATGCAAACTCAAATGGATTTTTCATGTTTGGAAACTGGTACAATGTTTGATATCCATTCAACATAGGCAATAGCTCTTATAAATTTTGCACCAAGGAGTTTCTCTAATTCAGCTTTGACAAGAAGAGTTATGTGAGGATGCATTTTCCTCGATTTATGTTTAACTAGTTTAACATTTGGAGCTATAGATAAGTGATGCATAATAAGATTAATGTCCAATCTTGGCACATCTGAATAAGTCCATGCAAAATTGATCTTCTTGGTTTGTAAGAACTTAGTATAAGCTTCTTTTTCTATTGGTGACAAGGATTCAACCAAATGTACTATCTCTGGGGCCTCATTTGTACCCAAATTAACTGCTTATGTTGGCTCAATAAGCACTGAAGATCGATCATGAAAATAACTAGGAAGATGATCAAGTACCTCATCCTTAGGCACCTTACAGAGGTTTTCACCCTTGGATACATCATTTCTTTTACTTTTTTCATTTCTGACACCGCCACACAGTGGTTTTCACCATCATAACACCTATTCTTTTTATTTTATTTTCTCTTTATCTTGTGACTAAGGTACTTGATGTCTGGCTCTATCATACTGGTAGCTGGTTCGCTGGTGGAAGAGACTATGGGTTCAATGGTATTTAGGTAACAAGCTATCTCATAATCATTTTGGAATGTTAAAAGCTCAGATTCTTGATAGTATTGGGACCAATCAATAAGGTTGGGATGAATAAGAGGCAAGTCAATGGTTGGTTCAAGGCTATAAATATGAGTGATATTATCACTGGTGACTGAAGAGTCAGAGTCTGTCAACTATCCCTCTAAGCTACCCAAATCAAGATTCATCCTAACAAGTGAAGAATCATCCACTAAGGAAACATGTGGGTTCAAAACCTCTAATCGTACATATGAATTGTTGGCTTCCTCAAGTGGAGAACTAAAAGTGTGAACAACATCATGATCTCTATCAACTGTTGAGGGCTCCAAAAAAGAGTCCCATTCATACTCATTAGAACTAGTATCTAAACTACAACTAGGATGCTTACACCATGAAGGGTTGGGACATCGTGATGTAGAAGGTCTAGTTTCATCAAAAGTGGTACTTTCTCTTTCCATTAAACAAGAAAGATTCTTTCTTTGATGCTCTCTCAAAGGATCCTCTATATCTGATTCTTGTTCTAAAGTTGCAACTGATGCATGGGTGGCTGAAATATCTGAATCTCCCCAGAGGAGATTAGTGGAAGGGACCCAATCTTCACACATATCTTGTTGATTTGTCAAATTAAGTTCATACTCTGGTTCATCATCACTATCCAACTTTTCAAATAGAGGATTGGTATGTTTGTTGCAATTTTCAAATCCTAGGACAACTGGTTTCTTTGACTTGTGTCCAAATTTAGCATGATCAAGAGGTTCAGACCTAGCATCCAAATTGTGATTAAGATGGCTGTAACCAGGATAGCCCATCTTCTTGACAAAATTATATCCTCTTCCAAAAGTTCTCATTGTGCTTATACTTTTTTTCTCTATAGATCCAATCTCTAACAAATGTTTCCTCTTTCTCATTTTGAATAGGCACTAATGATTCTACAAATTTTCCAAATAATGTCATAGCTAAAGAGCAAGGTTTCATCTCTTTTGAAGGTTTTCCATAAGGCTGAGGTGAAATTGGCAATGTTGTGAGGGAGTTGAGTTGATACCCCCCATACCAAGGTCTACTAATTTAAACTTGTCTTTACATTCAGCCAAAGTAGCATCAAAATATTTTGCTTCTCTATTGAGGGGAACATGAGCCCCTACTAAAATTGAATTAACAGATAAAGTGTTATCCCCCGATATACAAATCTCTATGCCATTATAGGGGAACTTAACACATTGATGGTAGGTAGATGGCACTGCTTGCATATCATGAATCCATGGCCTACCAAGTAGAATACTATACGTAAGGGGTCCAACATAAACTATTTGAAAAAAAATATCCTTTTGAATAGGGCCAATCCTAACAGGAAGGATGACCAACCCCTTAGAAATTCTTTCTGCTTCATCATAGGCTTTGATAGTAATTTTTTTCTGGTATCAATAACTTCTTCAAAATAACCCAATTATTTCAAAAGACTAAAAGAACAAATATTAAGCCCAACACCCCCATCTATCAACACATGCCTAACACAGGTTCTATGGATCATGACCTCAATATGAAGGGAAAGATTGTGTGGATGGCTCAAAGCTTTATCACAATCTTTTGAAAATGTAAGGTAATGAGAGCTAGCAATGTGATTAACCATATTCTGGAATTGATCAATATCTAAGTTGTTGGGGACATTTTCTATACGCAAAGCATCCTCAAGGATTTTTTTTTATCTTGGAGACAACTCTAAGAGCTCAAAGATCAAAATTTGAGTGTGTGTTCTTTGTAACTGATCAACAAGATTGTAGTTTGATTTAGGATTGACAGTTGGCTTCAAGGTAACAGGCTTAGATGCCACTTGCTTAGATTTACTGGATTGACCTGAATTGGGTCCTCTAATGACAACGGGACCTTGACTTTGGGTAACAACATTAAGGGCTTGAGATGACCTTCTATATTTGGGACCCCTTAGCACCACAACAAGTTTTTTGTCAAAAATAGGAGGAGAGTCTTCATCTAGATCATAACCATAAGGATCTCTTCCACTCATCATGTTAACATTTTCTTCCACAAATTCAAGCATATTGATGGTATTCTCTGCATCTATATAAGTATATTTGATCTCATCTTTTCCATTATTAACTTTAGAGGTTTCCCCTTTTCATATTTTGGTAAAGGTTCCTTGAATGCCTTGTGATTGGCATTGGTTTTCAATCCATCAACTGTAAGTTTTCCATTCTCAATGAGATCTTGGACAAGATGTCTAAGTCTCCTACGATTTTCAAAATTATGTCCAATACCATTGTGAAATATGCAAAAGTCATCCTCTTTCCACCACCATGGTTTTTATTTAGGTATATGGAAATGTGCTACATCTAGAGGATGTGCCAGATTGCTATCAATGAGTTTTTGTAAAATTTCCCCATATGTCTCACCAAGTTTTGTAAATTGATGTCTTTCACTCTTAGGATTACCTTGGTAACTTGGCTTACTTTCTTGTTGAGTGGATGCATTGGGACTTGTAGCTTGAAAAATATTAGATACATGGAGCACAGGTTGATCTTTAGGTTGGGAGGAATCCACAACTCCATCATTAACCACTTGTTTGTTTCTATTCCAATATTGGTTCTTCCCTTTATCCTTGTTAGAGTTGTTGTTTTGACCATTGTTGTTATTTCTATGTTTAGTCAAAATTCCTTGTTCTTTCAAAACATCCTCAATTCGGCATGCAGTCTCAACCATGGTGTCAAATGAATCAAAAACCATTTTCTAAACCTCATACCGCATTTTGGGAACCAAATTGCTAACAAGAATGTCAATCTTTTCATTATCAGGAATAGTTCTAGAATAGCAAGAGCATTTTCATCTCCACCTTTGCAAGAAGGTAACAAAGGCCTCTCCTTGATTTTTCTTTAAGCTACATAATTCCAACAAAGTGATAGATCTTGAAATATTGTATGCAAAGTGTTGAACAAATCTTTGAACAAGCTCTTTGAAAGTCTTAACAGGTGGAGTTATCTTAGTATACCATTCCATTGCTTGCCCCCTAAGACTTTGTGGGAATAACCTCATGAAGTATGAATCATCTTGATGGAACTCAAAACTAGTGGTATAAAATTGTCGCACATGATCATGTGGATCCCCACTCCCATCATATTTGTCATATTGAGGAATTTCAACCTTTCTAGGAAATTATTTCATGTCAACACTCTTATCAAAAGGATTAGGACAAATTGAGTCCAATGAGAAAGAATTCTTAGGTGCAGATATCTTGGCTATTTGTCTTTGTATTTCATCCATCTTCTCCTCTTGAGACAGATCTTGTCTCTTAATCTTTCTATCCACATCAAAGTTGTAAGGGACCTTAGCCCCATTATCGATTAGATTCTTTAGGATTTTATCGTGGTTTTGCTTCACATACTTCACATACTATTGAAAAAATGGTTCTTGTTGCATGTGCATGAAATCTTGGGAGGTGCGATCAAAACTCATGTTACTACCTCCATATTGTGAACCATAATGAGCACAATGTAAAGATGGCTTTGAGATCCTAGGAGGAGTTTGTCTCCTATGATGATCATGTCTAGAAACCCTTCTTCCTCTAGGACTAAGAGATTGTGATAGTGATCTTGAATGTCTCCTACTTCTTGGAGTCCTGGGAGGAGTAGATGGAGGAGAATCATTTCCACCACTAATATGCATATGATTGAATGGACCATGAAGTTGTCAAACCAAGATCCTAGCTTTCTCCTCTTGAAGAGCTTTCCTTTCCATTTCTATCAAATCTTGTTTCTACAATTCTAGACATTTAATTTGTTCTTTCTTATGAATTTGTTCATCTTGGAATACCTTATTTTCATGCTCAATCCTCTTGATTCTGTCACTCATGTAGTTGGTAGATGTTTTAAGAGGTGAGCTTGGTCTTGAATGTTGAAATAAGTTGTTGGTATAAGTTGTATTGATGTGAGCATCATGAAGCTCATCTCCTTGTTTCTCATGTTGTGATAACTCATCATCATAAATATGTCTCTTACCTTTCTCTCTCTCGGCACTTTGATGTGCATCCAAATATCTTTTTGAAATAAGGGGTGAGGTTGGTCTACTGTTATGAGAGGAACCACTGAAGGAAATAGCATGTCCACTCCTTGCAAACAAATCATCATAACGCTTATCCATGACTTCCTTCTCTCTCCGAGTCATTGTGTAACTCATATCCATAGAAGAGTGAGAAGATGCTAAGGGGATACCCAACTCACTAAGGTGACTCTTGGAATCAAACCAAATTTATGAAGTATTCCTAGGCGATTGATCAAATATGGGTCCTTTTTCCTTATGTCTTTGACGAGTTTGTACTAAGGGTAATTGGTTAAAAACCACTTGAGGTCATTTTCCTTGATTTACTTGATATCTTGTTGTAACTGGCATGAAAGAAAAATGTACTGGCTAATAGGATTACCCTAAGAGACGTTGGTACCAAACTAGGATAGAAAAGGCATTAACTTGTCCAAAGAGGTGATAAGATAGAAATTTGCAAATAGGAATAAGCCAACACTGCCACAGAGGTGCCCTTTAAATTTGGGTGAATACCCTAGCACATATGGACTAGGAGGGTGGTCTTACCCAAATTATATAAATTGATATTGAAATTATATAAAAGTGGATGGACAAGAGACTACCAAAAATCTCTAGGTGTGTTATCAAAGAATCTAAAGGTTTATCTTTTTAACGAGAATGGTTTCTAGCTCACCAAGTGCTAAGAAAGGTCACTTGTGAAATCAAAGATTGCTAATTCAAGAGGTGAAAATGAAAGAATCTAAAGCTAAACAAGCTTCTAACATCAGGGTAAGTAATCCAATCTGACCTGGATCAACCCAGAAAAATTAAAATGATGGGACAACAAGCTAAAAGAGGCTCAGAAATGACAGCAACAGTTCACTAACGGATAGTTTCACACGAGGAAATGTTGTCTCGCATGAGTATTTGTAGGATCACATGAGGAAACACAAAGAGCGGTGCAAGAAAATAGGATAGACTGGTAAAATAGGGTAATACTAACGACAAGTTTTGCACGAGGGTTTGCAGATAGCCGCGCAAAGAAACATACCGGACGGTGCGAGGAAATAGTTTTCTCGCATGAGGAAAGGACACAGAACTCAGATTTTGATCATTTTAAATAGCCAACTAGGTGCATTAACAGATTTTATCATGAATCAAGCACATAAGACAATAATCAAGGAGTTCAAGCAATCAATGTCTTCAAACAATGAGCAAGGGACAAAGCAACCTTGCACATAAACATAGATAGTGTCATAGTAATTCTACTCCATAAGAATGCTACTTGTGTATGTTCTCTAATGTTTTCCAATCATGCACATAGTCCTAGAGAATTAAAATTTGGTTGCACTATGGTTCTTAGTAATAACTTGACTCTATAAATTTTTCAATCTCAAGTGGGTGAAATCCAATTCTGGTGCACCGAGGTTTTGACACAGTCTGAGAATTTAATCAATTAGGAGCTACTGAGGATATCTGACAACCCACGAGAAACTACACCCATGGAGATTTATTCCACAAGGACACTTATATAGCGGTTGTCACTACCATGGAAAAAATGGCTATTACCACTTGAGGTTTCATCCATGTGGTTGACCCAATAAAGGGAATGTCCACTACGGTTAACCCTCTCTAACAAGGAAGACTCACAAAATGGACCACATGGGGACTTAGTTTGGATT
>MU225995.1:257899-286261 GCA_018584345.1 Thuja plicata
CTCACAAAATGGACCACATGGGGACTTAGTTTGGATTCAAGGGTTCCAAGTTTCTGATTCTCCCAAAAGGGAAAAGAGCATAATCCTCTAGCCTCTTCACCTCACCAAAACATAGAAAACATGATTCTTTGACCCACTAATTTGTAATCACCTTATTCAAGGCTCACACAACAACAAATGACACCAATCCCCCAAAGAGAGAGAGTATTGTCAAAAGTTGAAGTCCAAACCAAGTTGTCCAATGAGATGAAAACAAAATCCTTCCCTACCTACAAGGGGATCTATCGTCAAGAAGAGCTTCACATGTAAAAAAAATCAAATGAGACCCACTCTCTCAAGATCACCACAAATAGTGTTCATAGGGCCTAATTACTATGTGAAACATATATGCAAGAAAGCAAATTTAGGTCCATTTTTAGAGCACCAATTGAAAATGTGATCTATGAAAGCAAGAAACACTCAAGCTAAACACATGAGATGTTCATTTTAAATCCCAAAATCCAAATGTTATAGAGATCAAAAAAATACCTCAAATCCAATGCAACACGAATCATTTGTTGTTTATCTAAGCAAGTCCAAATCAGCAACAACAATAGCAAATCACAAATCACAAACCACTAGAAACAGTAAATATTAGTGGTTAGCAAGAAAAAAATTGAGATATAAAAAATATAGCAATGTAAACCAGATCTCTGGTACAGAATCTCGCACAAGGAAGTACATAGAGCTGCGCAAAAAAGTACACAGTGTTGCGCGAGGAAACTAAAATATCACGTGAAGAAGTGTGCAGCCGCGCAAGGAAACACGCAGTCCCATGAGAAAAAGTACTCAGACAACACAGAAACAAAACATATCAGATCCTGGCCTGGTGTCGGATCTCGTGTGAGAATCTACGCATATCTACGTGAGGAAGTACACAAAGCCATGCAATAAACCACCAAAAATAGCAAAATCTCCTGC
This sequence comes from Thuja plicata, assembly GCA_018584345.1. Lineage (NCBI taxonomy): Eukaryota > Viridiplantae > Streptophyta > Pinopsida > Cupressales > Cupressaceae > Thuja > Thuja plicata. The sequence goes on from MU225995.1 coordinate 258,860, forward strand.
CGTAACCTACAAAATCTCACGCAAAATTTCCCCGCAGACAGAAAATAGCAAGTATGAAAAAGACAAAAATTTTATATCCAAAAATAAATTGACAAAAAATAGCTAAAGAGATAGAAAATAAATCTTCTACCCCATGGTGGGCACCAAAAATGTGTGCTAAAATGTTGACACACTTCTATGAATCATTCCATCCAAGGTTGCTCAAGAATGAGGCCTCAAATATCGATCCATAGCTCTCTAGTCATGGAGTGCAACGGTCTGAAATGGAGGCCCTCAAATTGACCTAGTTAGTGCCTATGCAAGTACACCATGAAACAAGAGATTCAATGCATAAAAAAATAAGATCTACTCTATATGATTGCAATGCATGAAAGAAAATTAATCTAAATGATAACAATGCATGATTAATCTATGAAAGGAAATACAAATGCAAGTTTAATCTATGAAAATAAACATGAATATAATCTACATGAGTAGCCATGAATGCAACAAGAAGAAGAAGACAAGAAGAGAGAAGTTGCAATATCCAAGCCAAAGTGCTCAAATCCTCCTCCAAAATTGCTCTCCAAACCTGCAGCATAATAATACTTAAAAATTCTATCTCTTAGAATGAGAAGGAGAGGGCTCCTTATAAAGAAAAGTGAACAGTTGATATTAAGAGGCAAAAAAAATTGATCAATGGTTGAGATTAAGAGGCAAAAACCCACCACTTAGGAAGATGTGATGAAAAAGGGATTTTTATTTAATTTTTATTTAATTTATTGCCTTTTTCATCAATTAAAGTGCTTTAAGTGGGGATTTTAATTTATTTAATTAAAAGAGGGGTTCTCTTTAAATTAACTAAATTAGAAGAATTTTATTTAATTAAATAGGGGAAATTGAATTAAATTAAATAAGAAGAATTTTAATTAAAAGGGAGATTAAATCTTTTAATTAAATGAGAGGAATTTTATTTAATTAAAAAGGAGAAATTTACTTTAATTAAATAAGATAAATTTTATTTAATTAAAAAGAAAATTAAATCTTTTAATTAGATAAAAATGAACAAACCTTAGGAAATATTGAAATAATTGAATTAATTATAATTTGATCAAGGAAATTGATTTGAATTGAAAATGTTCCAAAGCATTGATTCAGAAAATTGATAAAATGATAAAATGGGGCCCAAAGTGTAGGCGACCATTTTAGGGTACATACAATTAGTTGGAAATTATTTCTAACTTAGTCGTGAGCATGTTTAGGCAAAACCTCAGCTTTTTAGGTGTTGTTTTGAAAATTACAAAAAATGGCAAAAAACAACTTTGAAAATTTTTTGCCAAAAAGGGTAATTTTTGGATTTCCTTATTTTTGGAGTTTTTGGTTATTTAAGAGTTTGCAGAGAATTGTAGAAGACGTTGGTGATGAAATGAAGATATTGAAGGTTCAAAATATGTGTTTATTTGTCTTGTAATTGAGTTTTATCATTAACATATAGTTGTGTGCTACATCAATTTCACATTTCACATTTCACATTTCACATTTCACATTTCACATTTCACATTTCAATGTCATCCATTTGAATAAATTTTATGTATTTCATATTTCATTAACCCACTTCACATTTCACATTTCACATTTCACATCGGGGTCTGTTTGGGCACATTTTCAGGAGCTGAAAGTTTCATTTAGGGCTCTGAAATCGGCTTTTAGTGTTTTTTTCCTAGTTTTTAGAAAGTTTGTTTTGTAATAAAGCCGAAATTATGTTTCTAATCTCAGATATTAGTGGGAAATTATTTCTAACTTAGTCGTGGTCATGTTTAAGAAAAATCTCAGCTTTTTAGGTGTTGTTTTGAAAATTACCAAAAATGGCAAAAAAACAACTTTAGAAAAAACTGCCAAAAAGGTTTATTTTTGGATTTCCTTTATTTTTTAGATTTTTGGTTATTTAAGAGTTTGCAAATGATTTTAGAATATGTTGGTGATAAATGGAAGATATTGAAGGTTAAAAATATGTGTTTATTTGTCTTGTAATTGTGTTTTATCATTAACAGAGAGTTGTGTGCTACATCAATTTCACATTTCACATTTTACATTTTATATTTCACATTTCACATTTCATTTATTTCACATTTAAAATTTCACATTTCACATTTCAATGTCATTCATTTGAACAAATTTTATGTATTTCATATTTGATTAACCCACTTCACATTTCACATTTCACATTTCTCGTTTCACATTTCACATTTGACATTTCACATTTCACATTTCATATTTCACATTTCACGTCGGGGTCTGTTTGGGCACATTTTTAGGAGCTGAAAGTTTCATTTAGGACTCTGAAATCAGCTTTTAGTATTTTTTTCGTAGTTTTTAGAAAATTTTTTTTACAATAAAGACGAAATTATGTTTCTAATCTCGGATATTAGTTGGCAATTCTTTCTAACTTAGTCATGGGCATGTTTAAGCAAAATCTCAGTTTCCTTGATTTTTTGGGTTTTTGCTTATTTAAGATTTTTTTAAAGAATTTTAGAAGACGTTGGTGATGAATGGAAGATATTCAAGGTTCAAAATATGTGTTTATTTGTCTTGTAATTGAGTTTTATCATTAACAGAGAGTTTTGTGCTACATCAATTTCACATTTCACATTTCACATTTTACATTTCACATTTCACATTTTACATTTTACATTTCGCATTTCACATTTCAAATTTCACATTTCAATGTTATTGAGTTGAACAAATTTTATGTATTTCATATTTCAACCCACTTCACGTTTCACATTTCACGCTTCACATTTCACATTTCACGTTTCACATTTCACATTTCACATTTCACATCGGGGTCTGTTTGGGCACATTTCCAAGAGCTGAAAGTTTCATTTAGGGCTCCAAAATCAGCTTTTAGTGTTTTTTTCCTAGTTTTTAGAAAGTTTGTTTTGTAATAAATCTGAAATTATGTTTCTAATCTCAGCTTTTTAGGTGTTGTTTTGAAAATTACCAAAAATGGCAATAAACAAATTTGGAAAAAATTGCCAAAAATGGTTATTTTTGGATTTCCTTGATTTTTTGGGTTTTTGGTTATTTAAGAGTTTGCAGAGAATTGTAGAAGACGTTGGTGATGAATGGAAGATATTGAAGGTTCAAAATATGTGTTTATTTGTCTTGTTATTGAGTTTTATCATTAACAGAGAGTTGTGTTGTTAGAAATTAATCTTTACTTACATTATGTAAGTAGGAGATTCCTATGGAATCCCTACACCTATTTTGTCCTCTTGTGAGGATAATTCATTTTATGTATCTTCTATTATCCCTTGGTTGTATTATTTAATTGGGATAAACAAAGGTATCCCTTAGATTTCTCCTTAAAAGGAAATAACACAAGTGGCACACACTTTATGAAATGTGGCATACATAGATATGGGAGTTACCATGCAACTCTTTTCTCACATCTCTATTAAAGAGATGTCTCTTCTTCTCTCCAAAGACTAATGAGGTTTTCTCCTCTTCTCAATTATTGTATGAGCAATACGCTCTCTCTCTCCTCTTCTTAGGCTTTTCATGTCTCATTCATAATGTCACAAGGGGTTTTCTTTGCTTTCCCCTTTCAAATATCTTGCCTTCTTGTGAGCAATCTTGGAGCTTTCTCTTTCCTTGTTTATGGTAATTTTTCTTTTATGCATTCACTCGCTTAGATTCTTTCCTGGTATTTCTTATTTACATATTTCTTTTCCATTTCTAACATGTGTGCTACATCAATTTCACATTTCACATTTTACATTTTACATTTCACATTTCACATTTAAAATTTCACATTTCATTTTTACATTTCACATTTCAATGTCATTCATTTGAACAAATTTAATGTATTTCATATTTCATTAACCCACTTCACATTTCACACTTCACATTTCACAACACGGTCCATTTGGGTACATTTTCAGGAGCTGAAAGTTTCATTTAGGGCTCCGAAATCAACTTTTAGTATTTTTCCTACTTTTTAGAAAGTTTGTTTTGTAATAAATCTAAAATTATGTTTCTAATATGGGATATTAGTTGGAAATTTTTTCTAACTTAGTCGTGGGCATGTTTAGGCAAAACCTTAGCTTTTTAGGTGTTGTATTGAAAATTACAAAAAAATGGCAAAAAACAACTTTGGAAAAAAACTACCAAAAAGAGTAATTTTTGGATTTCCCTAATTTTTTGGGTTTTGGGTTATTTAAGAGTTTGCAAAGAATTTTAGAAGACGTTGGTGATGAATGGAAGATATTGATGGTTCAAAATATGTTTTTATTTTTCTTGTAGTTGAGTTTTATCATTAACAGAGAGTTGTGTGCTATATCAATTTCACATTTCACATTTCGCATTTCACATTTCACATTTCACATTTTACATTTTACATTTCACATTTCACATTTCACATTTAAAATTTCAAATGTCACATTTCATTCATTTCACATTTCACATTTTAATGTCATTCATTTGAACAAATTTTATGTATTTCATATTTCATTAACCCACTTCACATTTCGCATTTCACATTTCACATTTCTTGTTTCACATTTCATATTTCACATTTCACATTTCACATTTCACATTTCACATTTCACATTTCACATTGGGGTCTGTTTGGGCACATTTTCAGGAGCTGAAAGTTTCATTTAGAGCTCCGAAATGAGCTTTTCGTGTTTTCTTCCTAGTTTTTAGAAAGTTTGTTTTGTAATAAATCTGAAATTATGTTTCTAATCTCGGATATTGGTTGGAAATTCTTTCTAACTTAGTCGTGGGCAAGTTTAGGCAAAATCTCAGCTTTTTAGGTGTTTTGAAAATTACCAAAAATGGCAAAAAACAACTTTGGAAAAAAATGTCAAAAAGGGTAATTTTTGGATTTCCTTCATTTTTTCATTTTTGTTTATTTAAGAGTTTTCTGAGAATTGTAGAAGACGTTGGTGATAAATGGAAGATATTGAAGGTTCAAAATATGTGTTTATTTATCTTGTAATTGAGTTTTATAATTAATAGAGAATTGTGTGCTACATCAATTTCACATATCACATTTCACATTTCACATTTTACATTTTACATTTCACATTTTACATTTTACATTTTATATTTCATTCATTTCACGTTTAACATTTACATGTCATTCATTTGAACAAATTTTACGTATTTCATATTTTATTAACCCACTTCACATTTCACATTTCACATTTCACATTGGGGTCCGTTTGGGCACATTTTCAGGAGCTGAAAGTTTCATTTAGGGCTCCAAAATCAGCTTTTAGTATTTTTTTCCTAGTTTCTAGACAGTTTGTTTTGTAATAAATCTAAAATTATGTTTCTAATCTCAGATATAAATACACAATTTTTTCTAACTTAGTCGTGGGCATGTTTAGGCAAAATCTCATCTTTTTAGGAGTTGTTTTGAAAATTACCAAAAATGGCAAAAAATAGTTAGAAAAAAACTGCCAAAAAGGGTAATTTTTAGATTTCCTTGATTTTTTGGGTTTTTGGTTATTTAAGAGTTTGCAGAGAATTGTAGAAGACGTTGGTGATGAATGGAAGATATTGAAGGTTCAAAATATGTGTTTATTTGTCTTGTAATTGAGTTTTATCATTAACAAAGAGTTGTGTGCTACATCAATATCACTTTTCACATTTCACATTTTGCACTTTACACTTTACATTTCACATTTCACATTTCACATTTCAAACTTCACATTTCACATTTAATTATCATTCATTTGAATAAATTTTATGTATTTTATATTTCATTAACCCACTTCACATTTCACATTTAACATCAGGGTCCGTTTGGGCACATTTTTCAGGAGCTGAAAGTTTCATTTAGGGCTCCGAAATCATCTTTTAGTGTTTTTTTCCTAGTTTTTAGAAAGTTTGTTTTGTAATAAATCTGAAATTATGTTTCTAATCTTGGATATTTGGCATTTCTTTCTAACTTAGTCATGGGCATGTTTAGGCAAAATCTTAGCTTTTTAGGTGTTGTTTTGAAAATTACCAAAAATGACAAAAAAAAACTTTGGAAAAAACTGCCAAAAAGGTTAATTTTTTGGATTTCCTTGATTTTTTGGATTTTTGGTTATTTAAGAGTTTGAAGAGAATTGTAGAAGACGTTGGTGATGAATGGAAGATATTGAAGGTTCAAAATAAGTGTTTATTTGTCTTGTAATTGAGTTTTATCATTAACAAAGAGTTGTGAGCTACATCAATTTCATATTTCACATTTCAAATTTGACATTTGACATTTTACATTTCACATTTCACCTTTACTTCATTTAACATTTAAAATTTCACATTTCACATTTCATTTATTTCACATTTCACATTTCAATGTCATTCATTTGAACAAATTTTATGTATTTCATATTTCATTAACCCACTTCACATTTCACATTTCACATTTAACAATTCACAATTCACAATTCACAATTCACATTACCCATTTCGCATTTCGTGTTTCCTATTTCACATTTCACATTTCACATTTCACATCGGGGTTCGGTTGGGCACATTTTCAAGAGCTGAAAGTTTCATTTAGGGCTCTGAAATCAGCTTTTAGTGTTTTCTTCCTAGTTTTTAGAATGTTTGTTTTGTAATAAATCCAAAATTATTTTTCTAATCTCAGATATTAGTTGGCAATTTTTTCTAACTTAGTCGTGGGCATGTTTAGGTATAATCTCAGCTTTTTAGGTGTTGTTTTGAAAATTACCAAAAATGGCAAAAAACTACCAAAAAGGGAAATTTTAGGATTTCCTTATTTTTTGGGTTTTTGAGTATTTAAGAGCTGTCAGATAATTCTAGAAGATTTTGGTGATGAATGGAAGATATTGAAGGTTCAAAATATGTGTTTATTTATCTTGTAATTGAGTTTTATCATTAACAAAGAGTTGTGTGCTACATCAATTTCACATTTCACATTTTACATTTTACATTTCACATTTCACATTTTACATTTCACATTTCATTCATTTCACATTTAAAATTTCACATTTCACATTTCACATTTCAATGTCATTCATTTGAACAAATTTTATGTATTTCATTAACGTACTTCACATTTCACATTTCACATTTCACATCGTGGTATGTTTGGGCACATTTTTTAGGAGCTGAAAGCTTCATTTAGGGCTCCGAAATCAGCTTTTAGTGTTTTTTCCTAGTTTTTAGAAAGTTTGTTTTGTAATAAATCTTAAATTATGTTTCTAATCTGGGATATTAGTTGGCAATTTCTTTCTAACTTAGTCGTGGGCATGTTTAGACAAGATCTCATCTTTTTAGGTGTTGTTTTTGAAAATTACCAAAAATAGCAAAAAACAACTTTGAGAAAAAATTGCCAAAAAGGGTAATTTTCATATTTCCTTGATTTTTTGTGTTTTTTGTTATTTAAGAGTTTGCACAGAATTGTAGAAGACATTGGTGATCAATGGAAGATATTGAACGTTCAAAATATGTGTTTGTTTGTCTTGTAATTAAGTTTTATCATTAACAAAGAGTTGTGTGTTACATCAATTTCACATTTCACATTTCACATTTTGCATTTTACATTTTACATTTTACATTTCACATTTGACATTTGACATTTCATTCATTTCACATTTAAAATTTCACATTTCACATTTTACATTTTACATTTTACATTTAAAATTTTACATTTCACATTTAAAATTTTACATTTTACATTTCACATTTCACATTTCACATTTCACATTTCACATTTCACATTTCACATTTCACATTTCACATTTCACATTTTACATTTCAAATTACACATTTCATGTCAGGGTCTGTTTGGGCACATTTTCAGGAGCTGAAAGTTTTGTTTAGGGCTCTGAAATGAGCTTTTAGTGTTTTTTTCCTTGTTTTTAGAAAGTTTGTTTTTTAATAAATCTGAAATTATGTTTCTAATCTCAGATATTAGTTGGAAATTCTTCCTAACTTAGTTGTGGGCATATTTAGGAAAAATCTCAGCTTTTTAGGTGTTGTTTTGAAAATTACCAAAAATGGCAAAAAACAACTTTGGAAAAAATTGCCAAAAAGGGTAATTTTGGATTTCCTTGATTATTTTGGATTTTGGTTATTTAAGAGTTTGTAGAGAATTTTAGAAGACGTTGGTGATGAATGGAAGATATTGAAGGTTCAAAATATCTGTTTATTTGCCTTGTAATTGAGTTTTATCATTAACAGAGAGTTGTGTGCTACATCAATTTCACATTTAACATTTAACATTTCACATTTCATTTAGTTCACATTTCAATGTCATTCATTTGAACAAATTTTATCTATTTCATATTTCATTAACCCACTTCACATTTCACATTTCACATTTCACATTTCTCATTTCACATTTCTCATTTCACATTTCGCATTTCACATTTCACATTTCATTTTTCACATTTCACATCGGGTTCTGTTTGGGCACATTTTTCAGGAGCTAAAAGTTTCATTTAGGGCTTCGAAATAAGCTTTTAGTGTTTTTCTTAGTTTTTAGAAAGTTTGTTTTGTAATAAATGTCAAATTATGTTTCTAATCTGGGATATTAGTTGGCAATTCTTTCTAACTTAGTCGTGGGCATGTTTAGGCAAAATCGCAGCTTTTTAGGTGTTGTTTTGAAAATTACCAAAAATGGCAAAAAATAAGTTTGAAAAAAAACTACCAAAAAGGGTAATTTTAAGATTTCCTTATGTTTGTGTTTTTGGTTATTTAAGAGTTTGGAGAGAATTGTAGAAGATGTTGGTGATGAATGGAAGATATTGAACATTCAAAATATGTGTTTGTTTGTCTTGTAATTGAGTTTTATCATTAACAAAGAGTTGTGTGCTACATCAATTTCACATTTCACATTTCACATTTCACATTTCACATTTCACATTTTACATTTTACATTTGACATTTGACATTTTACATTTCATTCATTTCACTTTTAAAATTTCACATTTCACATTTCATTCATTTCACATTTCACATTTCAATGTCATTCATTTGAACAAATTTTATGTATTTTATATTTCATTAACTCACTTCACATTTCACATTCCACATTCCACATTTCACATTTCACATTTCACATTTCACATTTCTCATCTCTCTTTTCACATTTCACATTTTACAATTCACATTTCAAATTTCACATTTCACATCGGAGTCCGTTTGGGCACATTTTCAGGAGCAGAAAGTTTCATTTAGGGCTCTGAAATCACCTTTCCGTGTTTTTTTCCTAGTTATTAGACATTTTTTTTTGTAATAAATCTGAAATTATGTTTCTAATCTCGGATATTAGTTGGCAATTCTTTCTATTTTAGTCGTGGGCATGTTTAGGCAAAATCTCAGCTTTTTAGGTGTTGTTTTGAAAATTACCAAAAATGGCAAAAAACAACTTTGGAAAAAAAAATTGCTAAAAAGTGTAATTTTTGGATTTCCTTGATTTTTTGGGTTTTTGGTTATTTAAGAGTTTGTAGAGAATTGTAGAAGAGGTTGGTGATGAATGGAATATATTGAAGGTTCAAAATATGTGTTTATTTGTCTTGTAATTGAGTTTTATCATTAACAGAGAGTTGTGTGCTACATCGATTTCACATTTCACATTTCACATTTTATATTTTACATTACACATTTCACATTTCACATATCCTTCATTTCAAATTTCACATTTCAATGTCATTCATTTGAACAAATTTTATGTATTTCATATTTCATTAAGCCACTTCACATTTGACATTTTCACATTTCACATTTCATATCAGGGTCCATTTCAGCACATTTTCAGGAGCTAAAAGTTTCATTTAGGGCTTCGAAATAAGCTTTTAGTGTTTTTTTCCTAGTTTTTACAAAGTTTGTTTTGTAATAAATCCAAAATTATGTTTCTAATCTTGAATATTAGTTGGGAATTCTTTCTAACTTAGTCGTTGGCATGTTTAGGCAAAATCTTAGTTTTTTAGGTGTTGTTTTGAAAATTACTAAAAATGGAAAAAACAACTTTGGAAAAAAATTGCTAAAAAGGGTAATTTTAGGATTTCCTTAATTTTTTGGGTTTTTGGTTATTTAAGAGTTTGCAGAGAATCGTAGAAGACATTGGTGATGACTGGAAGATATTGAAGGTTCAAAATATGTGTTTATTTGTCTTGTAATTGAGTTTTATCATTAACAGAGAGTTGTGTGCTACATCGATTTCACATTTCACATTTTATATTTCACATTTCACATTTCACATTTTACATTTTACATTTCACATTTCATTCATTTCACTTTAAAATTTCACATTTCACGTTTCAATGTCATTCATTTGAACAAATTTTATGTATTTCATATTTCATTAACCCACTTCACATTTCACATTTCACAATTCACATTTCACATTTCACATTTCACATCGAGGTCCGTTTGGGCACATTTTCAGGAGTTGAAAGTTTCATTTAGGTCTCCAAAATAAGGTTTTAGTATTTTTTCCTAGTTTTTAGAAAGTTGTTTTGTAATAAATCTGAAATTATGTTTCTAATCTTGGATATTAGTTGGCAATTCTTTCTAACTTAGTCATGTGCATGTTTAGGAAAAATCTCAGCTTTTTAGGTGTTGTTTTGAAAATTACCAAAAAGCGCAAAAAACAACTTTGGAAAAAAACCTGTCAAAAATGGCAATTTTTGGATTTTTGTATTTTTTACGTTTTTGGTTATTTCAGAGTTTGCAGAGAATTGTAGAAGACATTGGTGATGAATGGAAGCTATTGAAGGTTCAAAATATTTGTTTATTTGTCTTGTAATTGAGTTTTATCATTAACAGAGAGTTGTGTGTTACATCAATTTCACATTTCACATTTCACATTTCACATTTTACATTTTAGATTTGACATTTCACATTTCATTAATTTCAAATTTAAAATTTCACATTTTACATTTCATTCATTTGAACAAATTTTATGTATTTCATATTTCATTAACCCACTTCACAATTCACATTTCACAATTCACATTTCACATTTGACATTTCACATTTCACTTTTCACATTTCATATTTCATATTTCACATCTCACATCAGGGTCTGTTTGGGCATATTTTCAGGAGCTGAAAGTTTCATTTAGGGCTCCGAAATCAGTTTTTAGTGTTTTTTTCCTAGTTTTTAGAAAGGATAAAAATGGCAAAAAATGACTTTGGAAAAAAACTGCCAAAAAGGATAATTTTTGGATTTTCTTGATTTTTTGGGTTTTTGGTTTTTTAAGAGTTTGCAGAGAATTGTAGAAGATGTTGGTGTTGAATGGAAGATATTGAAGGTTCAAGATATGTGTTTATTTGTCTTGTAATTGAGTTTTATCATTAATAGAGAGTTGTGTGCTACATCAATTTCACATTTCACAATTCACATTTCACATTTCATATTTTACAGTGGTGTCCGTTTGGGCACATTTTTAGGAGCTGAAAGTTTCATTTAGGGCTATGAAATCAGCTTTTAGTATTTTTTCCTAGTTTTTAGAAAGTTTGTTTTGTAATAAATACAAAATTATGTTTCTAATCTCGGATATTAGTTGGCAATTCTTTCTAACTTAGTCGTGGGCATGTTTGGGCAAAATCTCAGTCTTTTAGGTGCTATTTTGAAAATTACCAAAAATGACAAAAAATAGCTTTGGAAAAAAACTACCAAAAAGGGTAATTTTTGGATTTCCTTGATTTTTTGGGTTTTTGGTTATTTAAGAGTTTGCAAAGAATTGTAGAAGACATTGGTGATGACTGGAAGATATTGAAGGTTCAAAATATGTGTTTAAATTTGTCTTGTAATTGTGTTTTATCATTTATAGAGAGTTGTGTGTTACAACAATTTCACATTTCACATTTTACATTTTACATTTCGCATTTAAAATTTCACATTTCATTCATTTCACATTTCACATTTCACATCAGGGTCCATTTGGTCACATTTTCAAGAGCTGAAAGTTTCATTTAGGGCTCCGAAATCAACTTTTAGTGTTTTTTTCCTCGTTTTTAGAAAGTTTGTTTTTTAACAAATTTGAAATTATGTTTCTAATCCCGAATATTAGTTGGCAATTATTTCTAACTTATTCATGGGCATGTTTAGGCAAAATCTTAGCTTTTTAGGTGTTGTTTTGAAAATTTCTTAAAATGGCAAAAAATAACTTTGGAAAAAAACTGCCAAAAAGGGTAATTTTTGGACTTCCTTGATTTTTTGGGATTTTGGGTATTTAAGAGTTTGTAAAGAATTGTAGAAGACGTTAGTGATGAATGGAAGATATTGAAGGTTCAAAATATGTGTTTATTTCTCTTGTAATTGAGTTTTATCATTAACAGAAAGTTGTGTGCTACATCAATTTGACATTTCACATTTCAATGTCATTCATTTAAACAAATTTTATGTATTTAATATTTCATTAACCCACTTCACACTTCACATTTCACATTTCACATTTTACATTTCACATTTAATATTTGACAACAGGGTCCGTTTGGGCACATTTTCAGGAGCTGAAAGTTTCATTTAGGGCTCTGAAATCAGCTTTTAGTGTTTTTGCCTACGTTTCAGAAAGTTTGTTTAGTAATAAATCTAAAATTATGTTTCTAATCTGAGATATTGGTTGGCAATTCTTTCTAACTTAGTCGTGGGCATGTTTAGGCAAAATCTCAACTTTTCAGGTATTGTTTTGAAAATAACCAAAAATGGCAAAAAACAACTTTGGAAAAAACTGCCAAAAAGATTAATTTTTGGATTTCCTTCATTTTTTGGGGTTTTTGGTTATTTTAGAGTTTTTAGAGAATTGTAGAAGACGTTGGTGATGAATGGAATGTATTGAAGGTTCAAAATATGTGTTTATTTGTCTTGTAATTGAGTTTCATGATTAATAGAGAGTTGTTGGCTACATCAATTTCATATTTCACATTTCACATTTCACATTTCACATTTTACATTTTATATTTCACATTCACATTTCACATTTTACATTTCATTCATTTCACAATTAAAATTTCACATTTCACATTTCACATTTCAATGTAAATCTCACATTTCAATGTAATTCATTTGAACAAATTTTATGTATTTTATATTTTATTAACCCACTTGACATTTCACATTTCACATTTCACATTTCACATTTCTCGTTTCACATTTCACATTTCACATTTAAAATTTTACATTTCGCATTTCTCATTTCACATTTCACATTTCACATTTCACATTTCACATTTCACATTTTACATTTTACATTTCACATTTCACATTCCACATTTCACATTTCACATTTCACATGGGGGCCTATTTGGGCACATTTTTTAGGAGCTTAAAATTTCATTTAGGGCTCCGAAATCAGCTTTTAGTGTTTTTTCCTAGTTTTTAGAAAGTTTGTTTTGTAATAAATCTGAAATTATGTTTCTAATCTTGTATATTAGTGTGTAATTATTTCTAGCTTAGTTGTGGGAATGTTTAGGCAAAATCTCAACATTTAAGGTGTTGTTTTGAAAATTACCAAAAATGGCAAAAAACAACTTTGGAAAAAAACTTTGAAAAAGGGTAATTTTTGGATCTCCTTATTTTTTGGGTTTTTTGGTTATTTAAGAGTTTGCAGAGAATTGTAGAAGACATTGGTGACAAATGGAAGATATGTAAGGTTCAAAATATATGTTTATTTGTCTTGTAATTGAGTTTTATCATTAACAGAGAGTTGTGTGCTACATCCAGTTCACATTTCACATTTTACATTTTACATTTTACATTTTACATTTTACATTTTACATTTTACATTTCACATTCCATTCATTTCACATTTAAAATTTCACATTTCACATTTCATTCATTTCACATTTCAATGTCATTCATTTGAACAAATTTTATGTATTTCATATTTCATTAACCCACTTCACATTTCACATTTCACATTTTACATTTCACATTTCACATTTCACATTTCACAATTCACATTTCACATTTCACATTTCATATTTCACATTTCACAAAGTGGTCCGTTTTGGCACATTTTCAGAAGCTGAAAGTTTCATTTAGGGCTCCGAAATCAGCTTTTAGTGTTTTTTTCCTAGTTTTTAGCAAGTTTGTTTTTTAATAAATCCAAAATTATGTTTCTAATCTTAGATATTAGTTGGCAATTCTTTCTAACATAGTCATGGGCATGTTTAGGCAAAATCTCAGCTTTTTAGGTGTTGTTTTGATAATTACCAAAAATTGACAAAAAAATACTTTGGAAAAAAACTGCCAAAAAGGGTAATTTTTTTTATTTCCTTTATTTTTTGTGTTTTTGGTTATTTAAGCGTTTGTAGACAATTGTAGAAGATGTTGGTGATGATTGGAAGATATTGAAGGTTCAAAATATGTATTTATTTATCTAGTAATTGAGTTTTATCATTAACAAAGAGTTGTGTGCTACATTAATTTCACATTTCACATTTCACATTTCACATTTCACATTTTACATTTCACATTTCACATTTCATTCATTTCACATTTGAAATCCCACATTTCACATTTCATTCATATCACATTTAACATTTTAATGTCATTCATTTGAACAAATTTTATGTATTTCATATTTCATTAACCCACTTCACATTTCACATTTCACATTTCACATTTCACATTTCACATCAGGGTCTGTTTGGGCATATTTTCAGGAGCTGAAAATTTCATTTAGGGCTCTGAAATCAGCTTTTAGTGTTTTTTTCCTAGTTTTCAGAAAGTTTGTTTTGTAATAAATCCAAAATTATGTTTATAATATTGGATATTAGTTGGCAATTATTTCTAACTTAGTCGTGGGCATGTTTAGGCAAAATCTTAGTTTTTTAGGTATTGTATTGAAAATTACAAAAAATGGCAAAAAACAACTTTGCAAAAAATTGGCAAAAAGGGTAATTTTTAGATTTCCTATATTTTTTGGCTTTTTGTTTATTTAAGAGTTTGCAAATTATTGTAGAAGACGTTGGTGATGAATGGAAGATATTGAAGGTTCAAAATATGTGTTTATTTGTCTTGTAATTGAGTTTTATCATTAACATAGAGTTGTGTGCTACATCATATTTCACATTTCACATTTTAAATTTTACATTTCACATTTAAAATTTCACATTTCACATTTCATTCATTTCACATTTCACATTTCACACTACAATGTCATTCATTTGAACAAATTTCATGTATTTCATATTTCATTTACCCACTTCACATTTCACATTTCACATTTCACATTTCACATTTCACATTTCACACTTCACATTTCACATTTCTCATTTCTCATTTCACATTTCACATTTCACATCGGGGTCTGTTTGGGCACATTTTCAGGAGCTGAAAGTTTCATTCAGGGCTCCAAAATCAACTTTTAGCGTTTTTTCCTAGTTTTTAGAAAGTTTGTTTTGTTAAATCTGAAATTATGTTTCTAATCTCGTATATTAGTTCGCAATTTTTTCTAACATAGTCGTGGGCATGTTTAGGCAAAATATCAGCTTTTAAGGTGTTGTTTTGAAAATTATCAAAAATGGCAAGAAATAACTTTAGAAAAAAATTTGCCAAAAAGGGTAATTTTTGGATTTCCTTGATTGTTGGGTTTTTGGTTATTTAAGAGTTTGCAGAGAATTGTAGAAGACGTTGGTGATGAATGGAAGATATTGAAGGTTCAAAATATGTGTTTATTTGTCTTGTAATTGAGTTTTATCATTAACAGAGAGTTGTGTGCTACATCAATTTCACATTTCACATTTTACATTTTACATTTCACATTTCATTCATTTCACATTTAAAATTTCACATTTCACATTTCAATGTCATTCATTTGAACAAATTTTATGTATTTTATATTTCATTAACCCACTTCACATTTCACATTTCACATTTCACAATTCACAATTCACATTTCACATTTCACATTTCACATTTCACATTTCACATTTCACATTTCACATCTCACATTTCACATTTCACATCGGGGTCTGTTTGGGCACATTTTTAGGAGCTGAAAGTTTCATTTAGGGCTTTGAAATCAGCTTTTAGTGTTTTTTCCTCATATTTAGAAACTTTGTTTTGTAATAAATCAAAAATTATGTTTCTAATCTCAGATATTAGTTGGCAATTCTTTCTAACTTAGTCGTGGGCATGTTTAGGCAAAATCTCAACTTTTTAGGTGTTGTTTTGAAAATTACCAAAAATGACAAAAAAAAACTGCTAAAAAGGCTAATTTTTGGATTTCCTTTATTTTTGGGGTTTTTGGTTATTTAAGAGTTTACAGACAATTGTAGAAGACATTGGTGATGAATGGAAGTGTTACCCAAATTTTTCCCATCATAAATTTTTGGCTACAGGCGGAGTAAAATGAGGCTCCCACGAGGTTTGAGCCCAGCCTGTGAGAAAGACCTTAGATTTTCTGGTCTTGGTTGTGTCCTCTGTAGTCTTTTTAGTCTCTATTTTACTCCTGTCCATGCAAAATAAACTAAGTGTTGAAGAACCTATGTATTTGATAAGCCCTAGTTAACCGGTACTTGTTCTATTTCCTCATTCTCTTTTAGAGAGACTTAAGTTCTTCAATTCCCATGTGCACATTTACACTTTGCATTAGGTCTCCAAGTCGCGTGATTAAAATAAAATATTCTAAATCATCTGGTGACCCGCAGGCTCCCTCTAGTCTCTAAGTATTGTAAAGGAAAAGCATATTCCATTTTGATCAGGAGACTTAGCAACAATCGTTGAATCAAAGGTCGTTCGAAGGGAAGTCGGGTAATCTCCTAATATGACCTAGAGTTAACAAAAGGTTTGGAGGTCACGCAACTCAGTGTAATTACCAACTTCATATGTGACTTGAGTTTAAGAATGAGTTAAGTTATGGACTCCCTCTAAGTCTCCAAGTCTCGAGAAGGAACTAAGGTTAAAGAGAAGGTCAAGAGACCCAACGACAAAGGAAAAGGGTAGCCAAAGGTAAAGGCACGGGTTAAAGTCACGGTCAGATTAGAAAGGAAGATTGATGTTCATGGTTTAAAGTGAAATCAATTTGAATCTCGGTCATGGATGAAATATCTCATGCGAGTTGTGACTGTTATCTTTCAAACATTTAAAAAATTCAAATATCTGATCTCAGAAGTTATGACAAAAATGACTTGCAGAGAAGTAGGTGGATTGGCTAACTTCTCAGAGGCAGAGTTATGGTGATGGGAAGGATTTCAGAGATATATCTGATTGATCAAAGATATTTTTATGATGCATTTGAGAAAAATCAGCAGTGTTATAGTTTTCTAATTATTCTATTCCAATCAATTGTAACCCTAATATGATCAGATTTTTTCCTTGAGCCTGCGTGCTAGGAGGAACATCTATATATAGTCAGTTTTGGGAGCTTTTAGAGCTCATAGTTTTCCTTACTTAGAAGTTATCCGTGGCATTTTTTCTACTCTCTAACTTTTACAATATGTAATCTTTCATTGATATTCAGATATTACAAAGGATTTTTGTGACATTTTCTCTATCCCTGGGCTTTCTTGTCTGAATTTCTCTTATTGAATTAGAATATATTGAATGATTTTCTGAGAAATATTGGAGTTCTTGAGCCCTCTTTCTTTTGTGCAATTTTGTGTACTAGTGTGGATGATTTGATTTAGATGGTTTTGTGGACATTCTTCAGTCCCCTATCATTTTGTCTCATTCCTGTGCCTGACTGTAGAAGTGGATGTTTGTTGTAGGTCATAGTCTGTGTCTATATATAGTGAATACATTATTGTTTGTGAAATTAATTCTTTCCCTGAATAGCCTCTGTTTATCTCAGACCTCTCTATGAAATACTTATGCAACCTATCTAGAAAGTTGTGTTCTATTAGATCCAAGGTTTCATGCTGAGATTAGTTAATGTGTTATGATTCAAGTTACCTTTGGTGTATCACCCAGTAGGATAGTTTGCTTTCAGTTATTTCCCTTTCATGCATTCCTTCTCCCCCTTTTCCCTTAAGATTTTATTTTTATGTTAGGAAGCAAATTTGGGTGACATATCAAGAGGAACCGGCCTAGAATCTGGAGGTCTCATCTCAGTTAGCAAAGGTCCCATAGCTGGATATGATTCCCATGTTACACTAGATTACCAAGACTACGAGAGCTTCGGTAAGGGTGCAAATCTAGGTTTTCAACAGTTCTGGCACACCCGGTGGGATAGGAGATAAAATCAATAAGTTCATCTCTCTAAGATCATACTGGTTTTAAGGATCAAATACAAACCAAGAAGTGGTCATTTTTAGCATACCTCACCTTGTTTACTAGATAACAGTCCTGGCAGAGTCAGTGAGAACACAACAATAAAAGTTTACTTGCAAAGATTATGCTATCTCTGATATAGTAGTTGCATAATAAATACCTAAAGAGGTTTTCTTGTCAAGTATATCTGGCAACTCCATTGGTAAAGAACAAAAGATCCAGTCCTATTGAAAGTTTATGAGAAAGGTCAGAACAAGAAGCTCAAAGCTTTCTGATTTCTCACAGCTTCCTCTAAAAAGAAGTTACCGCAGGTCATCTCAAAGAACACCCCCTAAAAGGAGGGTACAGTCTACACCAGCTGATACTTCGGAGAGGAGATCGTGGCCTTTTTATTACAAAAGAAGAGGAAGATCCTTAACTAGAGAGCTACATGAAGATTTAGCTCCACCCTTAAATACAACTCACATAGTTACTACTCAGCAAATCATAGCTCCTGCAATGGCTAGGCAATTTTCTTTTTCCCCCTTTAATCAAGGAATCCCGTTGAACTTTTCTCAACATCATGATGTTCCCTTGGTAGTGCTCAAAATTCTACCTGATTTCACAGGTGAAGGACAAACAACATATTTTGAACACATAAGAGATGTGACTACCATCTATAGTATACATAACATCATAGAAGAAGATGTGACTACCAAGCTATTAGAAGCCTGTTTCAAAGGTAAGGCCTTAGAGTGGTTTAGAACTCTTGCTGTTGGTTCCATTAATTCATGGGACAGATTAGGAGATGCATTAAGTAAATACTTTAAGGATAAATTAGACAACTTATCTCTGGTTGAGCAATTAACAACCATTAAAAGGGCTCCTCAAGAACATATGACAGATTTCAATAGCAAATTCCTTAAGACATGGAATAGAATTCCTACCTCAGTAAGACCTTCAGCTGACCATACCTTCCTATATTTCTTAAGAATTCTAAATGGCAATATTTCTATCATGATTCAATCTATGGGAGGTACTTCATTACCTCAAGCCTTTGACATCACTGTTAAGGCAGAGAACTGCTTAATACAAGTTGGCATGATAGCCCCAAGGCCACCCATGCCTATATTACCTAATATACAACCAAACATGCCTTTGCAAATAGCTCCATTTTCTCCAATACCCACTATCATAACACCTCGAGAAAATACTAGTTATGGGGAAACAAGGGAGGGTCCTTCTCAAGAAATATTAGAATTAAGGAGCAGTCAGCAAGAGATGAACAAATTAATGCAAACTATGAGTAATGAGCTGACTAGTATAAAGAAGCAAGGATAGGGGAGTAGGCCTCCTCTTTAGCAGAAAAATCAAAGTCCCAATCCACAATATTAGAATCAGGGACAATCTTATCAGCAGAATAGACCCCAAAATTAGGGAGGTTATCAAGGGCAAAGGCAAAACTACAATCAGAGACCATCTCAGACCTACAATCCTACCCCTCTTAATTATGAAAATTTAGTCGGGGATGTGGTCCCAAGTTAAAATAATCTTGCTGTAGAGATGGAGTTGTGTTACCCTTGCAATGAGTCCCATAATCAGACAACATGCCTAAATGGGAGGGTACACCAAGCACTGATGGTTCAAAATGCCTCACTTACTCAATCAGAGGCACAACATGATGAGACTGCTCTTTTCAATAGGGAGAAATAATATTTCAATGGAGTAAATGGTGAATCCACCATTACTGCTAACACCAGGTCTAAAAGAAGAGCTCAAGACATAGAGCAAATAGGAGATAGGGCTAGGACTTCTACATCGGCAAAATCTTCACAACCTTTTACTCCTATCATATTGAAGAAGGCCCCCATCATTCTAATCAAAGAAAATTGACCTTCCAAGGAGGTTGAGCCTATCATAGTAAAGACACATGAAAGAGTACAACAATACCCTTCAACATTGTGGACAACATGAAGAAAGTAAATGCCACTATGTCCATGTGGGACTCTTTGGCTATTCTAGGACAACTTGAGATATTGAAAAAAGCAATGAATGAAGAGGTAATTCCTCAGAAACCTATAACAAAGGAAATTGCTAAGCCAGTGTTGGTTAACAATGATCAAAAGAAGGAGACTCCAAGCAGCAACTCCAAGGCTAATACCATGCAAGGTAGGAACTCAAAACCACCTCCCTTTTATGTATCTTTAATTATTGGAAAATCTTTAATACATAATTGCATGGTAGAAAGTGGGGCTACTAGCACTGCCATGCCTAAGAAAGTGGCAGACCAATTGGGTTTGAAATATGAGCCTTTTCAAAAGAAGGTTACCTAGCTTGATGGTTCCTCAGTAAACACAATAGGTGTAGCTAAGGATACCAGCCTAGTCCTCCATGAAAGCCCCAATTTCTCTATCCTACTTGACATATACATCATAGACCTTCTTGCCTTATTTTCCATATACTTATCAAGGGAGTTTACATACAAAATAGGGGGCTATCTTTCCTCTAATTTGTCTCACATGCTTTTCTATACAAGGTATGGAACCAAGGTTACTATCAAGTCTAAATCATTGGCAGCACACCATATAGAACCTTATGTGTCCAATGTACTCAATGTAAGTTGTCTTGCACTTGATGGTGATGACTTCCCAATCATCAGAGAGACAACCACCAAACTAGAGGCTATCCTAGATATCTATCTAGATGATTTAGAATCTCAAAGAGCCTCTGAGGCCCAAGCCAATGTTATTTGGGATGTTGGTTTGGGGACTTATTTGATTCAAGAAAAGGGTTGCATAGAGCCAAATCTTTCCAGGGAAAATACCGAGTTGGAAGATCAGTGCAACCAAGTTTGGGAGCTATACTTTGATGGTGCTAGAAGCAGACATGGTGCTGGTGGTGGAGAAATGCTAGTTTCTCCAAAAGGGGAGAAGTATTATGCAGCCTTTAGGTTCAGTTTCTCTTGCACTAGCAACACTGCTGAACATGAGAGCCTAGTGAATGGATTGGAATGGGCAAGAAAGAGAGGGGTTAGAGCCCTAAAATTATATGGTGACAGCGAGCTAGTTTTCAGCCAAGTAAGAGGGATAAGTGCAACCAAAAGTGATATAATGAGGGCATATAAGCATCAATTTGGGGATGTAATTGAAGACCTCCATGCTTTCAATATTGTTGCAATCCCTAGGAAATTAAATCAGAATGTAGATAGATTAGCTACTATTGGATCACAATATGACATTCCTAATAGTATTTCAAAAGAAAGGGATCAAAAACATATCAAATTGATTGTCAGACCTTATATTCCTAATAACAATGTCAATTGGCAAGTGTTTGACAGTGACGAGCAAATTCTACAGTTCTTATTTGAAGAGGATGTCTTCTCAGAACATAACCAAGATAGACTATTGCAGAACTATGGTGATCAAGTGATACAACTAAGATCTAATAAGATGTCTAAGGGGCTTGTCACCCTGGAATATATCTTCAATAGAGATGACAAAACACAAAAGAGTAAATTTGTCCTCGTAGTCCAACAAGAACATTGTACTGAACTAGAGTTAGAGCCAGGTAAACGTTTAGAATTTGGGAAGGTAAATACTAATTCAAAAAGGAAGGCTTACACCCAATTATTTCAAGAATTCAGTGATGTATTTGTATGGAAATATGAGGATCTCAAGGGGTTTAATCCTGCCATTTCTCAACATACCATTGAATTGGAGCCTAATGCCAAACTGGTCAGGAAGAAACAAAGGCCTGTAAACCCCAAGTTAGAACCATTGATGCATAAAGAAGTACTCAAATTAATAGAGAGCGATATCATCTACCCCATTAAGTGTTGGAATTATTGGAATGATGTACTAAGAGGGGACGGGTGAATCAGTACCTCTAAAAATATTCCTATGTTTGGCCCATTAACCTTTGTGTCATCGGATTTGTATATACCTATCTATTTATCTGGCCCATTAACCTATCTAAACATTCAAGAAATATTCATAAAAACAAATAACACATAACACATGATATGATATTGTAGAAAACTCCTGTTAGGAAGTAAAAACTATGGTGGGGATGTCTACCCAAAAAAATTCACTATCTGCAGATAAGAAGGGAGCCAGTAAAGGCTTACAATTGATCACTTCTGATGATCTACCCTATTAGGAGTATTAGAGTGGATACCTATTAGGATCTACTTTGTTTGAAGCTTTAGCAACACTGTTAGGTGTGCACTCTGTTAAGAGATTTATCAAAGAACTGTTAAGTCCACCTTCTACAAAAGGATTTTTATTGTGATGCACTTGTTAGAATGCAACTACAATATAAATTTTGATCTGATAGCGAATGCAATCTCTAATTGTTGATAACATATCTTGTATAGCTTACAATGTATGTATGTAATCACCTTGAGTGATTTAGTAATACCTTGTCTCTGCTCATCGGTAGCCTTCATGTGTTCTTGATAACTATTGTGATCTGTTTCTGAACTTTGCATGAATTCTCTTCTTCTTCTTAGATACTCTCCATAGCTACTATCATTTTTCAAATGATTACACGTCACCTAGTACAAAATGATGGAACATCTATTTATACTAGTTCCAAGCTTTGTTCTTGATTCACAGTTTTCAAATTAACTCTAGATCCAAGGTTTACAACTTGACCTTGATCTTTAGTTAGATATATTTTAGATCCGTTAGGATGCTTTAAAACATTTAAAATATTCTTGCTTGACCCTTAAGTTAAGATTTAAAAAAAATAAAAACTCTATAAATAGAATTACATTGCTTTATTTGATGTGTAAAGTCAGATCTACTTTTTGCAGGTTCTGTAACTGACTGTCAATTCTGATGGTCAGGTTGCTCTGTCAGTATGTCAGTTTTATTCTTTTTCGGTGTTCCTTACTTGAACTATTTATTGAGTATGCCTTTTCTGCTCCGTCGGTGATGTTCTCAAACCTATATCATTGGTTATGCTTGTCTTCAGTAATTTCTATACTTAGAATTTTCACATTTAGACATTTTGTCCTTTCAGGTAAGCTTGTTGTCCACTGATTATGCTTGTTATCCACCGGTTATGCTTATACCGATGACCTTCATCCTATTTTTCCCTTTAAGTATATTAATGATGAAACTTAATGTCATCAATCTCCCCCTTTGACATTCCTCCTTTTTCTTACTAAAGTATATTGTACATATGTATACATTCCTCCTTTTTTGATAATGAGGGAAAAGGTACTTACATCTTTTCAAAAATGTGAGAGTGTGAGGCTTTGATTTCTTCCATCATTTTCTCCCATTTCTCTTTTAAATTTTCAAGAGCCAAATTCTCAAGTGATATCTTCACATGCATGTAATATATGTTGTCTACCACAGAAATCTCTGGGGTCATGATTAGATTTCTTGCATCTATAATATGTTGTTGCAGAGTGGTGAGGTTTGGCAAAATGTCAGCTTGAAGCTCTTTAACCTCATTTCTAAATTGAGTCTCTACATCCCATAATTCTTGTCTCAATCTATTTACCTCTATAATGTTTTCATGATGCAGCTTTATAGTGTTTGCATTAGAGGTTAAACTCAGTGCACTAGCTATTAGATCTGAATCTACTTGTGACAATTTTTCACTATTTTATTTAGTGAAATTTTCTAATGTGCATAATTTATGAACTAGGGTAACAACTTTCACAGTCATAGGTTCTAATTCACTTGATAGTTTAGATAGCTTTACCTTGTTCTCTGCCACTTCTTGGCTTATCTTCTCAACTAGTTTTTGTTGATACTTCATCTCTGCATGTTCTTCCATTGCCTTCTCTGCATCTACATTCTGATATGTGATGATGTCGGTAAGAACTGCTATTTGTTCCATGACTGATACATCTTTGAGTTTTACATCTAGAACAATTTGTTGTAGAATATCCCTTGCTTGTTCAAGTGCTTGGGCTTCCCTATGTGCCTTTTTCATTTTCTCTTGTATTGCCTTTCTCTGACACATTACTCCAAACTTTTGAAGTGATTCAGTATCTAGACTAGATACATCCCACTTGGGTATTTCTATTACCTCATCAAGTGTGAAAGCCAAGATATCTTTGTTAGAATGAATTTAGAATAATTGAGAGGGGAGGGGTGAATCAGTTACCCTCAGGTGTAGATGTAGCAAATAAAACTTTCTGTATTCCAGATCTACTTGATAGTAGTAGCATAAGTCAACAACTTTAATCATGCAGTTTATTGTCTAATGTAATTAGCTTGTAGAAACATAACAATAAAACAAACCATAAGCATTCACACAAGTTGACACAAGTATTTAACGTGGAAACCCAAAATGGAAAAAAACACCAGTAGCATGCTACCAAGTTTCACTCTTCTGAAGTGAGCTCGGTGAGGAGCCAACCTTGTTAAATGTTACAATAACACACTATTAGGTGTGACCTAGCTAAAGGATTTAATCACCCTGTCAGGAGTGGCCTTATTAGAAGACTTAGAACATTCCACCTGAATGTCACCTTGTTAAAGGATTTATACAAAGATTTTTAGGTCAACCTTGTTAAAGGATTTAACTGATACAATAGTTAGAAAGTAATCAACAGTTGTGATCTGATACATACAACTTACTTTGCAAATTCAAATCCAATTACAGCTCTGATGTTAACTTACTGGATGGCCTACATTGTCATTTCAATCTTCTGATCTGCTTGGAAATCCATCAAGCAATCACACATGCAACTTTCTGCTCCTATATTTAGCCTTCTCTGCTAGGTCATGCAAATTAGTAAATCAACTACGCAAACCTCTTGCATACACACATGTACACCAATCAATACATCCACACTTGCACACACACTTAATGAATAACCCCTTGAGGTTATCATATACCTCTCTATCTAGGTCAGATAAATCTTTTCCGCTTAATCAAGATCATAGATCTTAGGTTAGGTCAGATCCAATGGATCATTCCATCATTATATTACATTACATTTAATTCTCCAAAGTAGTCTCTAATTAAATCTTGAA
Organism: Thuja plicata; assembly: GCA_018584345.1. NCBI lineage: Eukaryota > Viridiplantae > Streptophyta > Pinopsida > Cupressales > Cupressaceae > Thuja > Thuja plicata. The sequence goes on from MU225995.1 coordinate 284,009, forward strand.
ACCATGCATTAATTACAGTTACCAATACATTAAATGATGTGGATCAATCTTTAATTAACTTTACATATCACAATAAAATTTACTAAGTCGGCCAGAGATCTCAAATCTCATCATTAATCCAAATATAGTAAGTCGGCCAACATCACTGTTTCCACTTAGCAATTTCACTGGTTCTTGGCACTGAACAAACTTGCTCGTCACAAACAACTTCGCTCATCACTAACAACTTTGCTTGACACAAGCAACTTCGCTCGACACAAGCCAAACTTGCTCGGCACAAAACAACCAGAAAAACTATCTTTGAAAGATAAACAACTAATTACTTTGTCAGAGTGCCAACTAATCAAGTACCCTTTTATTTGCCTTAACTCAACCATTCACTTGGTCTTCTTGTTAAATCCTCTTCATGAACAATATATATGGTACTCAAATAGATAACAATAGTCTCACCAGTTAAGGTTTGACATCAATGACAAAATAATAATTGCTTGGATTGTTACTTTCCAACAATCTCCCTCTTTGGCATTGATGGCAACACAAAACATTAAAATAATTATTTAACAAGCATAGTTACCATATAATCCAAAAAGTCACATGTGTTCCTTAATATGAACAAATCTTCATTAATGTCTTTAGCTTCATTATGATTCTCATCTGTAAAAAATTTCTCCCTTTGTGTCTGTAATCACACTGTAATCATTTATGTCTAATCATCTATAGACTCCCTCTGAGTAGATAATCACTTCAATGTTTTCAATAGTAACTTCTACCTCTATATAGGTAATCTCTCCCTCTAGGCAATCTCTCCCTCTTTGACAACAATGCAAAAGACTTCGATATCTTTATCTTGCAGAACTTTAGTATCATGTTGATCCTGTCATCTTGATTATGACTGATCTTCTTTTTTGTCCTTGTCCAACTTCACAACTTTAGTCAACAATCTAAAGTGTGACTTACTATGCATCAATGTATCAAGTATTCTGAATGTAATATTTGATGCAACAGTACAATACAGAACTTAATTAGCCTTAGTTTGGGGAATCACCCCCATTTTACCTCATAGATACTCATGAGAATCCTTGGGTAGTGCCTTTGTGAATATGTCTACTAATTGTTCTTTAGTGTTCACATAATCCAGTCTCACTTCTTTATTCTGAACTAGCTCCCTCAAGTAATGATACTTGATAGCTATGTGCTTTGTCTTCGAGTGCATTACAGGGTTTTTAGAAATATTAATGGCACTCGTGTTATCACAATATATGACAACCGGTTCATTTATTTCTTCCTTCATACCTTTTAGTAGTATCTTCAACCACACAATGTTAGAACAGTTGACTGTTGTTGCCACATACTTGGCTTCAGCTGTAGATTGTGAGGTGCAGTTTTGTTTCTTGCTTGTCCATGAGATCAATCTTTTTCCAAAAATAAATTCTCCACCAGTAGTGCTTTTCTTGTCATCAACATTTCCAGACCAATCAGAGTCAGTGTAAACTCTGAGTTCTGTTGGAATAATGATATATTTGTCATCAGTGAATGCACTTAATGAAAACACTTATTTGATTTTGAATGCTTACCGAGCTCATCACTCAGTCCACAGCCTATACTGAGCATTCAGTAAAGCTCAACGGTAAATCAGTTCAAACCAAGCAGTAAGATAGTCACCGAGCATATGAGCAGTTCAGTAGTAGTTACCGAGCAGACGGTAGTCACCAGTGGAAGATAACCGAGAAGTCAGTTACTACCGAGTCACCAGTGGTTACCGAGTGACAGTATATCTACTGAGTCACCACAGCTACCGTGTTCCAAGCTACACTTCGGGACTAGTATGGAACGAGCTTCTACTCTTACCAATAGCATGACAATGCTGAGTATTGTAGTGGATGTCGAGTATCAAAAGATCACCGAGCCAGCTTGAGGAACCGAGCTTCTACCGACTCAGTAATATTTTGTTCACCTATGTAAGGCCGACTTAGAAATAAGTTTATGTTATTAATTTGTATAAGTCCGACCTTATGACATGTAAATGGTAATTATGGACGGTATATATATGTAATGTATTGTACCATCTAATGTATGAGTCATGGGTAAGCATGGATATGTGAAATTAGAAAAAGCAGAGCAGAGACTGCAATAAGGCAGCAGAGCAGAGCATTTTTGCCGAGTTAGTAAAGGAGCAGAATTGACATATCTATCACAACAGGTGATCAGTAATCAAAGGATCTTATCAGCAATTAAGTTGTAAGTCAAGATCTA
>MU225995.1:301084-313270 GCA_018584345.1 Thuja plicata
ATACAAGCGCCATTACTCTGTCAGCATTCAGGCCATCCTGCGATCACACACACACTTTGCAATTATCAACATCTCGACGCTTCTCAAGTCATAGACGCTGCCCGGCCAATACTGAGCATCAAGAACAACGTTATTGAAGGAGTAGAGAGAGACAATAGAAGCTTCAAGCTTCGGAGGGTTTGCATTCATTTGTCTTCCTTTTCGTTGTTTGTACATTTTATTGCTTGCGGTTCGATCATTTTGTTTAGTAGTTATTGCGTAATAGATTTGCATTCAATTGTGAACCTTGGCTACTAACCCCAGCCCTTGGAAAGCTGTGGGAAACCGGAGAGAGAGGCGTATAGTAGGATATCCAGTAACTGCATGAATAACATCCTTTGTTATTCATTTTGGCTTAGTAAGCCATAGAGTCTGCTTATGCATTCTACTGAGAACTAGCTTTATCCATTCTATTTTGAAAAGCCTAGGAAAGTGTAATGCATTCATGAGTCCTTTCACTTCCAGATGCTTGTTGTCTTCTTTTAGGTTTCAAGCTTCATCACACAATGCCCTATAGGCATTATCTAGGTCTAGATCTCCCAATTCTAAGATCTTTACAGTGTATATAGGACCTTACGTATTCTACCAGTAAAACCCTAGGTGGGATTCTAGAGAATGCTCTGGAATCATTAGGTTGTGATGCAATTTCTGGGTGTAGCTTGTATTTAGGTTCAACACAAGTGCCTCTGTTGACAAGCTTGATCATTTTCTTCTTATCTTCTTTCAACTTTTTGACTCTTGAAGTAGATGCCATCGTGTTTTAGAAATTTAGGATTTTTCATAAATTAAACAGTGCGATCGGTGAATGCAGGTACTTATTGAATCTATGTGATTGCACGTGAATCCTCTGAGTGGTGTTAGAATCTTGCTGAGGTCGCTCTTCAATTTTTCTCTTCAAATTATCTACTTGGCTCTCTTGGTTGCTCAAAAATTGCAGGTGCAAAATGAGTTCAGCAGTCAGAATTTTATAACTTTTGTGCCCTAAGTTTTCATTAATGCTCACCAACTGGTCGGTATACAAAGATTGAGTTCATCAGTTGAGGCATAAATAACATGTTTAGTTTAGGTGTAAAATGTCAGGGTTGTTGGCAGCTTTGATGACTTCACTAATGATTGGCGATAAAGTGGCGAAGACAACTTTTGTCGGCTCAAGGATCACCGATGTCTATCGGTTTACACTTAGCCACTTGGCTTTTGTGTAATGACCGATGCATTTTGGTAAGTAGTGTTAAATTTTTAGTGTGTGTTCACTAATGCATATTTGTACCCAATAACCGATGGTTATTTTTCAATAATATATACAAGTGACAATATAGTGCATCTTTAATAATTCTGATTTGTCTATATGATCAATATGTAAATGGAATCGATGCATAATATAACTTTTCATAATGCAGTTCCATACTTGTGCAATTTAGTTGGGAATGGTGATGCCACCAGATCCATTGGATGGGGCGTCATCATTTGCATTGCTTGTTCCATCACCTTCAGTGTTTGTGGCTTTTACCCACATCTTGTTTCTCATCTTCTTGATGTCATCAATGGTATTTCCATTGGGATAAGTACTTGTTTCTATCAGTTGGTCTTTGTAATCTTTATCACATGTCTAGCCTTATGACAATGTAAACACACCATTCAAGGATTGAACCATCCTCTTGGTTTTCTAGTCCATTTTCTCATATAGTTAGCAAATATATGACCATACCTTCCACATGATGTGCAATTTATCCATGTGTTATAGTCCCAAACATATGAGTTACCTTTTCTTGTTAGTTTGTAGCCATTATCAGGTTCTTTTGGTGTCCATGCTTTCTTATTCTTTTTCCAGCATTCCTGATATGTATGTCCATTCATTTTGCAAGTAGGAAAATATGTATCCATATAGGTTTCCTTCTTTGGATTTGTCACCTTGGATCTGCATTCATATGCCTTGTGTCCTTGCTTGTGACATTTATAACAATTACCAATGAAAGTAGATTGTGATTGAGGAATACCTTTCATTTTGTTTCTGCAAACATTTGAGGTGTGGCCTGGTTTTCCATAGTGATTGCATGATAGCTTCTTGGTTCTTGGAGATGCATATACATTCTTTTGATTTGATTGATTAGATGAATCTCCATTGTCGGTGTAACCTATTCCTATGTAGTTATTGACTCTTCTTTGATCATCAAGGAAATCATCCATTCTTTTATTGCTATCTTCAGCTTTCTTGATCAATTCATTGTGCTGATTCTGAATTCTAACTTCATGCTTTAGCTTCTCATTTTCTTCCCTTAACTCACCGATGATCTATATTATTTCAATGAGTTTAGTATTTAATCTATTTTCTTCTTGTCTCATAAGAATAATCTAGTTGGTAATCTCATGGTGATGCTTAGTAAGTCTTTGAATCTATGATTCTTTTTCTTGTAGCTTTTTTGTTATTTTCCTCCTATCATCAATAGCCAATGTTCTCTTTGATTTTTATTTTATTGAATCATTCACGACATTAATCATTTTTACCATCTGAGTTTCTTGACCGATTTGCAGCATTTTGATTTTCTCCATCAGATGTAGATTGATTTCTTGTATACTTGTGATCTCTTCTATTGATGTGTCTGAAGCTTTACTTGTTGATGATTTAGCATAGTTGAAGTAATCTAGGATCTCCATGTCTTGATAATCTTTCTTTCATCAAGCAAATTTATCATGCTTACTCTCGCCTCTTTATACTACTCATAGTAAATCTAAATTTGCAATTGCTCATTCTCAATAGTCTTGTCCAGTTTGTACTTTTCCATTGTGTGGATCTTTTCTCTTAAGTCTTTAAGATTTTAAAGAAAGAGACTTAGCTCTGATACCAATTGTTGAAATTATTGGAATGATGTACTAAGAGGGGAGGGGTGAGTCAGTACCTCTAAAACTATTCCTGTGTTTGGCCCATTAAACTTTGTGTCATCAGATTTGTATATACCTATCTATCTGTTCATCTTTTCTTATGTATGTGTAATCATAATATAATTTTTTTACATGTATAAACATTCAAGAAACATTCATGAAAAAAAATAACACATAACACATGATATGATATCATAGAAAACTCTTGTAGGAAGTAAAAAATGCGGTGGGTATGTCTACCCACAAGACTTCACTATCTGCAGATAAGAAGGGAGTTGATAAAGGCTTACAATTGATCACTTCTGATGATCTACCCTATTAAGAGTATTAGAGTGGAGACCTATTAGGATATACTTTGTTTGAAGCTTTAGCAACATCGTTAGGTGTGCACTTTGTTAAGAGATTTATCAAAGAATTGTTAAGTCCACCTTCTACAAAAGGAATTCTGTTGTGATGCACTTGTTAGAATGCAACTACAATATAAATGTTGATCTAATAGTGAATGCAATCTCTAATTGATGATAGCAGATCCTGTATAGCTTACAATGTATGTATGTAATCACCTGGAGTGATTGAGAAATACCTTGTCTATGCTCGTTGGTAGCCTTCCTGTGTTCTTGATAACTATTGTGATCTATTTCTAAACTTTGTATGAATTCTCTTCTTCTGCTTAGATTATCTCCATAGCTACTATCATTTTTCAAATGATTACAAGTCACACAGTACAAAATGATGGAACATCTATTTATACTAGTTTCTAGCTCTGTTCTTGATTCACGCTTTTCAAATTAACTCTAGATCCAAGGTTTATAACTTGACCTTGATCTTTAGTTAGATATGTTTTAGATTTGTTAGGATGCTTTAAAAAATTTACAATATGCTTTCTTGACCCTTAAGTTAAGATTTAAAACAAATAAAAAATCTATAGAGAGAATTACATTGCTTTATCTGACATGTAAAGTCAGATCCACTTTTTGTGGGTTCTGTAACTGACTGTCAATTCTGATGGTTAGGCTGCTTTGTCAGTCTAACATTTTTCTTCTTTGTCGGTGTTCCTTACTTGAACTGTTCATCGGGTGTGCCTTTTCCACTCCATCGGTGATGTTCTCAAAATTGTATCGTCGGTTATGCTTGTTGTCAATAATTTCTATACTTAGCATTTTCATGTTTAGACATTTTGTCTTGTCAGGTAAGCTTGTTGTCCACTAGTTATGCTTGTTGTCTACCAGTTCTGCTTGTTGTCCACCAGTTATGCTTATACCGATGGCCTTCATCATGTTTTTCCCTTTAAGTATACTAATGGAAAAACCTAATGTCATCATTAAGCACACTAGTTGGGTTTCCAACCTTTTTCCTGTTAGAAAGAAGAATGGGGAGTTGAGGTTATGTGTTGACTTCAGAGACCTTAATAGGGCATCCCTGAAAGACCACCATCCATTACCCTCTATTTATAAAATTCTACAATGTGTCTTTGGATCTGAGAGATTTGCATTATTTGGATCTGAGAGATTTGCATTATTGGATGACTATTCAGGATACAATCAAATCCTGGTTCATGAAGAAGATCAATATAAGACCGTGTTTACAACCAAGTGGGAGACCATGGCTTATCAAAAGATGCCCTTTGGTTTTTCTAATGCAGGTGCTACTTTTCAAAAGGCAATGGATATGGCCTTTAAAATCCTCATGTACAAGTTTGTACTAGTCTACTTAGATGACATAACTATTTATTCTAAACATGCAGAAGACCATATCAAACATCTGAGGAAGATATTTGAAAGGTGTAGAGAATTTGGGATATCTCTTAATCCCAAGAAATGCTTGTTTGTAGTCCATGAAGGAAAATTATTAGTACTATAATATCCAACAAAGGAATAACAGTAGACCCTAAGAGGATTGTAGCTATTCTAGAGCTACCCCTACCACATCACAAGAAAAGCCTTCAATATTTCATAGGAAGGATTAACTTTGTCAGGCATTTCTTGCCTAATATCGCAGATCTACTAAAGCCTTTGACGACAATGTTGAAGAAGAATACATCTTTTTATTGTAGAAAAGAAGGGAAAACTAGTTTCCAAGCTATCAAAGAGTCTCTGACAGAAGCTCCTACCCTGTTAAACCCAAATTTTAGTAAGGATTTTATCCTTTATTCTTATGGAGGATCAGATGCTATTTCTGCAATATTGACCCAAGAAAATTCTGAAGGATTGGAGCAACCTATTGCTTTCTTTAGCAAAGGTTTAGAAGAATCTGAACAAAGATATTCTTTTGTGGAGAAAAAAGTACTTGTTGTGAAGAGCCTTAAAAAGTTTAGATATCTGTTAACCCACAACAAGGTACAAATGAAAGTTACTCACCCTAGTGTCAAAGAATTCTTGCTTTATAGGGACCTGAATGAAAAAGGGCCAGTTGGATTACCAAGGTCATGGAATATGACATTGATATCCAAATCACTAAGATAGTTAGAGGAAGAGGTCTTTGCGAGCATTTGATAGAGGATGAGAGTTCAAAGAAATCAGATAAAATTGATGCGTCTTTAGTTATGCATTCAACAAAAGATCATGCCAAGGCAGCAGGTTGGTTGCCTAACATGATTCATTATTTAAAAATAGGGGAATGCCCTATAGATCTAGATCCAACAAAAGAAGATACTATAGATTAAAATATGTTCCTTTTGTGTTGATAGATGAAATTATTTTTAGAAAAGATCACAACGGTGTCCTTTTGAGATGCATAGGTTCAGAAAAGATAGTAGGTGTCCTATTTGAATTTCATGATGGGCCTTCTAGAGGTCACTTCTCTCCTAGGACTACTAATTTTAAGATCATGAGGGCTGGATACTATTGGCCATCTATCTTCAAGGATAGCCATGATTATGTGAGAAAATGCATCAAATGTGCCATGTTCACGGGAAAAGAAAAGCTTGCAGCCTTGCCCCTTCAGCCCATCAGAATAGAGAAACATTTCATGAGATGGGGCATAGATTGCATTGGCACAATCAATCCTCCATCTAGTGCAGGCCATAAATGAATAATTACTACAATAGATTATTTCACTAGATGGACAGAGGCAATTGCATTAAAGGAAGCTAATGAGAATGCCATCCTAAGCTTTTATGATGGTATAATTCATAGATTTAGTGTCCCTGACTCCATTATATCAGATAATGCATTAGCATTTACGGGCCTAAGAGTGACTGAATGGGCAGTCAAACATGGTGTTTATTTGAACACAAGTTCAAAATACTACCCTTAGGGTAATGGTTTGGCAGAATCAACCAATAAGAACTTGATTAAGATAATCAAGAAGACCCTGCAAGACAACCAAAGAGATTGGTACACCAAACTAAAATATGCCTTATGGTTAGATAGAATTACCCCAAAGAAAATCATTGGGAACTCTCCTTACATGTTAGTGTATGGAAGAGAAGCTAAGTTGTCCATTTTAATTGAATTGCCAGCCCTGGACTTAGCTTCTCAGTACGTCTTGTTTGAAGAAGGAGATCCTTTGCAGATTAGGTATGCTTCAATTATGGAATTGGAAGAACACAGAGATAAGTCCATGAAAGATATGGAATTTCATCAGATGAAAATGAAGAAAAGCTTTGACAAGAGAGTCAGGACTAGAAATTTCAAGATTGGGGATGCAGTCCTCAAATGGGATGAATTCAAATCAAAGCCTGACAGACATACTAAATTTGATTCCTTCTGGGGAAGTCCATTCATCATCACAGAATGAAAGGAACATAATGTTTTCTAGCTATTGACTCTTGGAGGAGATCTCTTGCCCATTTTTGTAAATGGATTCGATTTGAAACCTTGTTTCAAGGTTTGTCCTTCCTTGTAATCATTGTAAATAGTTTCCCTATTCTATGTTCCTACTTTCTAGATTAATTTCTTGCTTTCCTTGAAGTGCTCATGTGCAGTTAGTTGTTTCTCCTCCTAGTTTCAATATCTTTCCAAGTTTCTATTTTTGATCAAGTGACGACTCTATGCCCAATGGATGTCAAAGGCTACTGGTTCTCAATGTCTAGCAGGTAGACATCCCACAGAAATTGCCAAGAATGTTACCCAAATTTTCCCCATCATAAAACTTTTGGCTATAGGTAGAGTAAAATGAGGCTCCCACGAGGCTTGAGCCTAGCCTGTGAGAAAGACCTTAAATTTTCTGGTCTTGGTGTGTCCTCTACAGTCTTTTTAGTCTCTGTTTTACTCCTATCCATGCAAAATAATCTAAGTGCTGAAGAACCTATGTATTTGATAAACCCTAGTTATCTGGGACTTGTTCTATTTCCTCATTCTCTTTTTGGGTGACTTAAGTTCTTCAATTTCCATGTGGGCATTTACACTTTGCATTAGGTCTCTAAGTCACACGATAAAAATAGAATATTCCAAATCATCCGACGACCCGCAGGCTCCCTTTAGTCTCTAAGTCTCGTAAAGGAGAAGCATATTCCATTTTGATCAGGAGACTTAGCAATGATCATTGAATCAAAGGTTGATCAAAGGGAAGTCGGCTAATCTCCTAATATGACCTAGAGTTAACAAAAGGTTTGGAGATCACATGACTCAGTGTAATTCCCAACTTCATATGTGACTTGAGTTTAAGGATGAGTTAAGTTACAGACTCCCTCTAAGTCTCCAAGTCTTGGGAAGGAGCTAAGGTTAAAGAAAAGGTTAGGAGACCCAGCGAAAAAGGAAAAGGGTAGCCAAAGGTAAAGGCATAGGTTAAAGTCATGGTCAGATCATAAAGGAAGATTGACGGTCATGTTTTAAAGTGAAATCAATTTGAATCTTGGTCGTGGATGAAATATCTCACACCATCTGTGACCGTTATCTTTCAAACATTTAAAAAATTCAAATATCTCATCTCAGAAGTTATGACAGAAATGACTTGTAGAGAAGTAGGTGGATCGGTCGACTTCTCAGAGGTAGGGCTATGGTGATGGGAAGGATTTCAGAGATATATCTGATAGATCAAAGATATTTTTACAATGAATTTATGAGAAAAATTGACAATGTTAGGGTTTTCTAATTATTCTATTGCAATCAATTATAACCCTAATATGATCAGATTGTTTCCTTGAGCCTGCGTGCTAGGAGGAACATGTATATATAGTCAATTTTGGGAGTTTTAGAGCTCAGAGTTTTTCTTGCTTAGAAGTTATCCATGGCATTATTTCTTCCCTATAACTTTTAGAGTCTGTAATCTTTCATTGATATTCAGATATTGCAAAGGCTTTTTGTGACATTTTCTCCATCCCAGGGCTTTCTTGTTTGAATTTCTCTTATTGAATTAGAATATATTGAATGATTTTCAGAGAAATATTTGAGTTCCTAAGCGCTCTTTCTTTTCTGCAATTTTGTTTACTAGTGTGGATGATTTGATTTAGATGAGTTTATGGATATTCTTCAGTCCCCTATCATTTTTTCTCATTCCTGTGCCTGACTGTAGAAGTGGATGTTTGTTTGTAGGTCATATTCTTGGTCTATATATAGGGAATACGCTATTATTTGTGAAATTATTTCTTTCCTTGAATAACCTTTGTTTATCTTAGACCTCTCTATGAAATACTTATGCAAGCCTATCTAGAAAGTTATGTTCTATTAGATCTAAGGTTTCATGCTGAGATTAGTTAATGTGTTATGATTCAAGTTACCTTCGGTGTATCACCTAGGAGGATAGTTTTCTTTCAGTTATTTCCCTTTCATGCATTCCTTCTCCCCCTTTTCCCTCAAGAATATATTTTTATGTTAGGAAGAAAACTTGGGTGACATATCAAGAGGAATCAACCTAGAATCCGGAGGTCTAATCTCAGTTAGCAAAGGTCCCACAGCTGGAGATGATTCCCATGAACACTAGATTACCAAGACTACGATAGCTTGGGTATAGGTGCAAATATAGGTGTTCAACATGAAGATATTGAGGGTTCAAAATATGTGTGTCTTTGTCTTGTAATTGAGTTTTATCATTAACAGAGAATTGTGTGCTACATCAATTTCACATTTCACATTTCACATTTCACATTTTACATTTTACATTTCATATTTCACATTTCTTTCATTTCAAATTTAAAATTTCACATTTCACATTTCATTCATTTCACATTTCACATTTCAATGTCATTCATTTGAACAAATTTTATGTATTTCATATTTCATTAACCCACTTCACATTTCACATTTCACATTTCACATTTCACATTTCACATTTCACATTTCACATTTCACATCGTGGTCCGTTTGGGCACATTTTCAGGAGCTGAAAGTTTCATTTAGGGCTCTGAAATCAGCTTTTCATGTTTTTTTCCTAGTTTTTATAAAGTTTGGTTTCTAATAAATCTGAAATTATATTTCTAATCTCGCATATTAGTTGGAAATTCTTTGTAATTTAGTCGTGGGCATGTTTATGCAAAATCTCAGCTTTTTAGGTGTTGTTGTGAAAATTACCAAAAATGGCAAAAAACAACTTTGAAAAAAACATCCAAAAAGGGTAATTTTAAGATTTCCATGATTTTTGGGTTTTTGGTTATTGAAGAGTTTGCAGAGAATTGTAGAAGACATTGGTGATGAATGGAAGATATTGAAGGTTCAAAATATGTGTTTATTTGTCTTGTAATTGAGTGTTATAATTAACAGAGAGTTGTGTGCTACATCAATTTCACATTTGACACTTGACATTTGACATTTGACATTTTATATTTTACATTTCACATTTCATTCCTTTCACATTTAAAATTTCACATTTCACATTTCATTCATTTCACATTTCACATTTCAATATCATTCATTTGAACAAATTTTATATATTTCATATTTCATTAACCCACTTCACATTTCACATTTCACATTTCACATTTCACATTTCACATTTCACATTTCACATTTTACATTTCACATTTCACGTTTCACATTTCACATTTCACATTTCTCATTTGGGCACATTTTCAGGAGCTCAAAGTTTCATTTAGGGCTCCGAAATTAGCTTTTAGTGTTTTTTTCCTAGTTTTTAAAAAGTTTGTTTTGTAATAAATCTAAAATTACGTTTCTAATCTCGGATATTAGTTGGAAAAAAATTGCCAAAAAGTGTAATTTTTGGATTTCCTTATTTTTTGGGTTTTTGGTTAGTTAAGAGTTTGCATAGAATTGTAGAAGACGTTGGTGGTGAATGGAAGATATTGAAGGTTCAAAATATGTGTTTATTTGTCTTGTAATTGAGTGTTATCATTAACAAAGAGTTGTGTGTTACATCAATTTCACATTTTAAATTTCACATTTCACATTTTACAGTTTACATTTCACATTTCACATTTCATTCATTTACAATTTCACATTTCACATTTCAATGTCATTCATTTGAACAAATTTTATGTTTTTCATATTTCATTAACCCACTTCACATCTCACATTTCACATTTCACAATTCACAATTCACATTTCACATTTCACATCGGGGTCTGTTTGGGCATATTTTCAGGAGCTAAAAGTTTCATTTAGGGCTCTGAAATTAGCTTTTAGTGTTAATTTTCCTAGTTTTTACAAAGTTTGTTTTGTAATAAATCCAAAATTATTTTTCTAATCTCGGATATTAGTTGGAAATTCTTTCTAACTTAGTCGTGGGCATGTTTAGGCAAAATCTCAACTTTTTAGGTGTTGTTTTGAAAATTACCAAAAATGGCAAAAAACTTGGGAAAAAAACTCCCAAAAAGGGTAATTTTTGGATTTCCTTAAGTTTTTGGTTTTTTGGTTATTTATGAGTTTGCATAGAATTGTACAAGACATTGGTGATGAATGGAAGATATTGAAGTTTCAAAATATGTGTTTATTTGTCTTGTAATTGAGTTTTATCATTAACAGAGAGTTGTGTGCTACATCAATTTCACATTTCACATTTTACATTTCATATTTCACATTTCACATTTCACATTTCAATGTCATTGATTTGAACAAATTTTATGTATTTCATATTTCATTAACCCACATCACATTTCACATTTCACATCAGGATCCGTTTGGCACATCTTCAAGAGCTAAAAGTTACATTTAGGGCTCTGAAATAAGCTTTTAGTGTTTTTTTCCTAGTTTTTAGAAAGTTTGTTTTGTAATAAATCTGAAATTATGTTTCTAATCTTAGATATTATTTGGCAATTCTTTCTAGCTTAGTCGTGGCAATGTTTAGGCAAAATCTCAACTTTTTAGGTGTTGTTTTGAAAATTACCAAAAATGGCAAAAAACAACTTTGGAAAACAACTGCCAATAAGGGTAATTTTCAGACTTCCTTGATTTTTTGGGGATTTTGGTTATTTTTCAAGCCTAGAATTGTCACCCTAACTCAGGCATTAGGGCTACACGGTAATTCCATCCTCACAATGGAAACCTCCTCTAGCTGTAGGTAGACTATGTTTGAGAAGGAGTCTCCGGATTCTAGGCCGGTTACTATTGAATTTAGGATATCACCTCCTGATTTGTAACTTAATGGGAAAAGGGAAGAAGGATTTAAAATTGAATGGGAAAATAGGGTGATACACCAAAACTTGCTTCAGATCTATCAGGATCTTCAAACCGGGATTCACAATGACAAGATCATTGAGATTCATTTATCATTCTTTATTTGACATAAAGGTTGACTAGCATTCAACTATTAGGGTTTAAACCACAAATAGTAAAACTGACAACAAACTTGCATATTCTATAAAAGGCCTGATTTTTGACAGCATAGGAAAGGAATCTGAAAACAATTCACTTTACCAGATCATTCAAAAATATAAAACACTTAATGTAGAAAAGAAGAATAAGAATGGATTTGATACTCAGAAAAATAATGTAATCAGAAGCCTACTCTATTATCCTTCAAAAACCTGAAAAATGGTTACAAAACATGTAAAAAGGTCTATAGGAACTAATGGTTCACTAAAAGCATCTCTTTACCCAACTCTGAACCCAAATGGATACAAAATGCATAAAAAGGTCTACAGGAACAAACAGTTCTCTGAAAGCACCTCTTTACCAAATTATGAACCCAAACTATGAAGTAAAAGGTCCACTAAATAGCCCACATGGCTCATTTCAAAAATCATTTCTCCCTCCAAAACTCTCCTCAAAATAGAAAGATCATCCTGATTTTTAGACCGAAATCATGCCTAAAAATTAGCCCCCCATCAAGCTCCTCAAAAACAACACATCCCTAAATCTAAGGCACGATTAGTGCCTAAAATCTAACCCCTAAAGGCTGAATTCAAAAATGAAACTAGCCCTCCAATAATGCTCCCCT
>MU225995.1:380595-399628 GCA_018584345.1 Thuja plicata
CTTCTTGATCATCATTTCCTTCTTCGGCTTCATCCTCACTTTCGTTTCTAACATTAAGATTCATTCCTCTGTGAATCTCTTCTTGCAATGCTCGCACTTTTCTCTGGAGCTCTCTAACCTCAGGTGTTAGAACACCAGCTCTTCTGCCACGTTCCCTTCATGGAGGCATTTTTACGATGTGCACTGAAACCCTAACCACGGTCCTGGTGCAAACTGCCTCACAGTCGGCAATCTGTTTACACAAAAACCCTAACCTACGGTCCTGGTGCAAACTGCCTCATAGTCAGTGATCTGTTTACACACTCAAGAAACCTGGCTTTGATACCACCTGATGAAGAGTGCTCCCCTTAATACCACAAACACATAACAGAAACAGAAAAGCAACAACAATTTGCAAGAATAGAAAATGAGCTTCTTATTATCTCCACAAATGTGGAATTACAAACTTTTAGAATTACGATATGCAAAGCCACATGGGCATTTCCCTTGCAATATTATGTATGACAAAGCCTCGAATTATTACCCAAATCTACCCAGAACTTCCCTAGACAACACTACGAGCCTTCTTTATATAGGCAATTTCCACCACCCGAGAAGGTTCCAGAAATTTAGCCCATAGGGCCGACCAAACTTAGAATTATTTTACTTTACAATTTACTACATCATAGTCGGCTCAAAATAACTTTTGAAACCCGAACAGAAATTTTGAAGAAAAATTATTTTCTGCCATTTTAGGTGACCCAACTTCCGAAGACCATAAGTCATCGCCAGTTGACCCGATTGACTATTATGACCCCAATCTGGAAAGACCACAAAGCGCTCTACAGGCTTGACAAGTGTAAGTGCTTGTCCCCCAAATTTTTGACCTCATCCGGGGCCTCTAAAGCCTTCAAAACTGAGCTCAAATTTTCTGTACCCTGCTGCCAATATAAAAAATCTTTAATATCTTTAAAACTAGACCTGATCTAGCCATGAAAATTTACTAGCAGGCTGATAAGACTGAGATGAACCTCCACATGTGAAATCAGAACATTCTGAGATCGTATGACCAACTTACTAAAAATAGCAAGTTTCCATAAATAGCAGCTCTGCACAAGATAGCCCTTATTGAAAAGCAAACATAAATATTTTTGGGTGATGCAAGATTGCCCTTACACCCAGGATGCTCCTACATCACTTGCTCATCTGGCTCAGCTACATTACACATCTCTGACTGAGAGTCACTAAAGTGGGCTGGCTAACCATGCTCACTCAAGGGCTCTTATATGGGCTGCCTTGTTTCTTCTGCAGGCTTATAACTTGGAATCTCCAGCTTGGATCTTTCTTGGATTGTAGGCTGATTAAGGGCACAAGAAGCTGCTTGAGCTTCCAGCTCTTGTAATTTTTTCATTAACTACCTCATTCATTCCTCTTTAAATGCAACATGCTTGGCAATAAACTACTGCTTGTACCTTTGAGCCTCCATTTTTGTATGGTGCATGTGAGCTTGATGAGACAGCTCCTCTTGATACATGCCATACTCTTGCTCTTTCTCCACAGATCTCATTTGTTCTTGAAAGTTCTTCAGAATATCATCAAGGCTCATGTTTGGAACATGCTAGGAATAATTCTGAGAATCATCAAATAAACCCCTTTGTGGCTACTAGTATGCATGCTGCCAAGAAACTTGTTGTTGGGCTGGAGGGTGACAAACATGAGACGCATGTTGTCCTTCAAATTTTGGAACAAAAACAGCAGCATGGTTGTATTGATATGATTGATATTTAGAACATGCAGAAACATCTTCATAAAATGGAGGATAGTAATCCATCTTAGGAACTGAATCTGCATAAAACCAGTAGATATAACCTTAGAGGCACTAGATATGCATAATATTGACCTCCTAAAGGCCTACAACCTGCTAGATGCATACCAAAACCAGCAAGAATTATGAAATCTATGACCTCTTGGTCCCACCGGGTGTGCCAAAAATTGTTTAGGCTTAGAATTGTCACCCTAACTCAGACATTAGGGCTACATGACAATTCCATCCTCACAATGGAAACCTCCTCTAGTTGTATGTAGACTATGTCTGAGAAGGAGTCTCTAGATTCTAGGCCAGTTCCTATTGAATTTAGGATATCACCTCCTAATTTGTAACTTAATGGGAAAAGGGAAGAAGGATTTAAAACTGAATGGGAAAATGGGGTGATACACCAAAACTTGCTTCAGATCTATTAGGATCTTCGAACCAGGATTCACAATGACAAGATCACTGAGATTCATTTATCATTCTTTATTCGACATAAAGGTCAGAAACATAATACATCAGTTATCAAGAACACATAGAGGCTACTGACGAGCAGATAAAGGTATTATTCAATCATGAAAGGATGATTACTTATATGTAAGAAGCTTTATAGGATATGTTATCAACAATTAAAGATTGTATATATCATCAGATCAAAGACTTATGTAGTTGCATTCTAACAAGTGCATCACATCTAAAATCCTTTTGTAGAAGGTGGACTCAACCGTTCTTTCTAAATCTCTTAACAGAGTGCACACTTAACAATGTTGCTAAAGCTTCAAATGAAGTAAATCTTAACAGGTCTCCACTATAATACTCCTAATAGGATAGGTCACCATAAGTGACCAATTGTAAGCCTTAACTAACCCCTTCTTATCTGTAGATAGTGAAGTCTTGTTGGTAACAATCTCCACCATAGTTTTTACTTCCTAACAGGAGTTTTCTGCGATATCATGTATTGCATCATGTGTTATCTATTTTCATGAATGTTTTGTTATGATTACATACTGAGAGAAATTATGATATGATTGCATATACATAAATAAAGATGAACGGTTAGATAAGATAATTTACAAACTGATGATCAAGGGTTAGTGGGCTAACCAAAGAAAAGTTTTAGAGGTACTGATTCACCCCTCCCCTCTTAGTACACCATCTCAATATAATTCCAAAATTTGGTATCAGAGCTAAGTCTCTATCTAGAAAATCTTAAATACTTGAGAGAACAGATCAGAGAAATGGATAAGTTCAGACTGGATATGACTATTGAGAATGAGTAGTTACAAATGCAAGTTAACTATGAGTAGTATAAGGAGGTGAAGATAAAGTTGAGAAAAATTCTTGATGAAAGAAAGATTATGGCAACTAGGCTGAATGAGAAAGACTACAAAGAATTGGAAATAATAGATTACTTTGAAACAACAGAATCATCATTGATCAAAGCTTCAAACACATCAGCTGAAGAAATTACAAGTATGCAAGAGATCAATCTACATCTGACAGATCAAATCAAGATGCTGCAAATTGGTCAAGACACTCAAATGGTAAAAATAATTGATGTCATGAATGATGCAAGAAAAGATGAAAATGAAAGAACACTAGCCATTGATGATAGGAGGAAAATTACAGAGAAACTACAAGAGAAAGAATCAGAGATTCAAAGACTCACTGAGCATCACCATGAGGTTACCAACCAGATCATTCTTATGAGTCAAGAAGAAAATAGATTAAATACAGAACTCATTGAAATAATATAGATCATTGGTGAGATAAGAGAAGAGAATGAAAAATTGAAGCATGAAATCAAAGTCCAAAATCAACACAATGAGTTAATAAAAAAGGCTAAGGATAGCAACAGAAGGATGGACAATTTTCTTGATGGACAAAGAAGAGTCAACAACTACATAGGATTAGGGTACAATGAGAATGGTGAATCCTCTAATCAACCAGATAAGAGGAATGCTTTCACAACCCCAAGATCCAAGAAGTTATCATGCAATCATTGTAGAAAACTAGGCCACACCTCAAACATCTGTAGAAGCAAAATGAAAGGTATTTCTCAAGCACAATCTACTTTTATTGGAAATTGTTATAAATGTCAAAAGAAAGGACATAAGGCATATGAATGCAGATCCAACGTGACAAATCCAAAGAGAAAAACCTATATGGACAAGTACTATCCTACATGCAAGATGAATGGGCATATACATAAGGAATGCTGGAAAAAGAAAAATAAGGCATGGACTCCAAAGGAAACTGATAAAAGCTACAAACCAACAAGAACTCATATGTTTGGGACTATAACACATGGGTAAATTGCACAGCATGTGAAAGGTATGGTCATATTGCTGCCAACTATATGAGAAAATGGACCAGAAGGTCAAGAGGTTGGACCAATCTAGGTATGGCATGTTTGCACTGTCATAAGGTTGGACATGTGATAAAAGATTGCAAAGACTGACTGACAGACACACATACTCATCCCAATGGAAATACAATTGATGACATCAAAAGAATGAGAAACAAGATGTGGGTAAAATCCACAAACACTGAAGGTGATACAACAAGCAATGGAAATGATGACACCCCATCCATTAGATCCAGTGACATCACTACATATAACTAGATTGCACAAGTAAGTATGGAACTGCATTATATCAAGTTTTACTATGCATCGGTTCCATTATAAATAGTTCATATTGAAATATAGGCATGAAAGAAGATGCAATATATTATTACTTGTTAATCTATTGAAAAGAAACCATCGGTTATTGGGCACAATATGCATCGGTGAACGCACATAGAAAAGTTATCAATACTTACTGGAATGTATTGGTCATTACACAAGCTAAGTGTAAACCGACGGATATCGGTGAATATTGAATCACAAAAGCTGTCTTTGCAATCTCACCAACAAACATCGGTGAAGTCTCCAAAACCACTAGCTACCCCGATGCTTTGCACAGACATTGGAGATGTTATGAATGTCATTACCGACAAAAGTAGTCTTCATAAACTGATGAGTTGGTAAACATTAATGACAACTTAGGGCACAAAAAGGTATAAATGCCCGACGGGTAAGATCATTTTTGCACCCATGATTTTTGAGCAAAGCAGAGCGATTTGAGAGTAGATTGGAAAGTGACCCAGCTGAAGTCAAACTTGAAGCATTCAAATTCATAGGCAATCACATAGAATTAGTATGTTAATACACTCACCGATAGCACTATTTTGATTTACAAAAAACCCTAAATTGAAAACATGATGGCATCGACTTCTAGGGTAGATAAAATCAACGATGACAAGAAGAAACCCTTCAAGCTTGTCAACAAAGGAGCATGTGCTAAACCTAAGTATAAATTACACCCTAGAATAGCTTCCCAACCCGACGATTCTGGAGCATTCTCTAGAATCCCACCTAGGTTTTTGTTAGTAGAGGATGTAAGGTCCTACATTCACTGCAAGATCTCAGAGATAGGAGATCTAGACCTTGATAACACCTATAGGGAACTATGTGATGATGCTGGAAAGCTCAAAGAAGAGCATAAACACTTGGAAGTAAAGGTATTAACAAATGCACTACATTTTCCCAAGGTTTTCAAGACAGAATGGATAAAAATTATTCTTAGTAGAGTTCACGATAACACACTATGGCTAAACAAACCAAAGATTATAACAAAGGATGTTATA
Organism: Thuja plicata; assembly: GCA_018584345.1. Lineage (NCBI taxonomy): Eukaryota > Viridiplantae > Streptophyta > Pinopsida > Cupressales > Cupressaceae > Thuja > Thuja plicata. The sequence continues at coordinate 386,075 of MU225995.1, forward strand.
CACACCGTGACTGGTTATCCAACAACCGACAAACCACAGGCTAACAAACATCCATCTCTAGCTAAAATTGAAAGACTAATCGGTGCAAAATCAGACAAAAGGGCACTAAAATTAAACACCATTACTGACACAGAGTTGAAGTTTGGATCATGTGTTGTTGGATACAAGATCTTCCAAGCAAGCAGAATGAACAAAATATCTAGTACTACTATGAGCATAGCATACAAGATCATCAAATAGGGGAAGAAGATAGATTTGGCAGAGATCTTATTACATCAATTTGAGGAGAACATGTGCACAATAAGGTCTTCAAGGAAAAACACATGTAAGTTTGGTTCCCTCATAATGTGTATATTATTTTACTTTGAAGAATACTTTCCTTCCATAGGAAAAGTTGCATGGGACACAAGTAGACCCATTACCATTCAGATAAGCAAATTCATAGAATCACTTGGTACAAACTTTGACAATGTAATGCATGAATACTTCAAAACCATTAAGAAAATGCTACAAGCAAGAACTAGAATTCTTGAGAGTCTAATAGAGGAACACCGAGAAGAGATATGTTTTATGGTGGATACAGACTTCACTTACATACAAGCTGTAGTGCCAAGGAAATCATGGCATACAAAGCTGGATTATGAAATCAATATAGGATTAGCAACTAAATGCATTAAGGCATTGTTAAATGAACCCATTGACAACAAGCAACTAAGATTTGGCACATATGAAGAAGCTAAACTGAAGATTATGTCAAATCTTATTGTCAAGAAGGCTGTAAAATAGTCAAAAAGAATGGTAAAGAATCTAAAAAAGAACTTGAAAATATCTTTTGATGGAGAAGAAGATGAAGAATGTAAGGAGGAAAAACAAAGTAAGGAGGAACTCACCAAGGACCAGCTTCCCATCAGTGATACAACAGATACAAATGAATTAGAGGAAGAGAAGTCTGATTCACCACCTCCTCCTCCACCTAAAAAGTCTAGAACAAGAAGCCAAACAGCACAAGATGCTATTCCTTCTCCCATGGTAAAAGGGAAGGTGTATAAGAGGAAGCCTGTACCTCAAAAGGAAAAACAACCAGCTAGGGCACCTGACAAGAGGAGGAAATATGTTCAGAATGATGAAGAATTGGAAGATTCAACTATGGATGAACCTGACACTGTCAAACAAGTAAAGGAAACAACAAAAGTTTCATCACCCATTAAGGACATTGATGAAATATGTAAGTATATTGTTGAAGATGCATCTATTGGTCATCCTAAGATAAGAAAATGGTTAAGATGGGACACTGTAGAATAGAATAAGATACAAGATGCACTTATTGCTAAAATGTACAAACATTACTATGTCCCACTGCAATTCACAACACGTGATGTGCCACAAGAGCTATTAGATAAAATATCTTCTATATTTACTTTTGCACTCCATGAGGAGAAGAGGGTAAGAGAAAGAGTACTGGCCTCTCTTTTACCTCCTGAATCAACAAAAGAAAAAATCAATGAATTCATGGATAAGTATGCAAAAATCTTCTCACCCAAGTTGAGAGCTTATAAATTTCTAAAAGAACAACTTATAGAAATAGAAGCAGACACTCATAAAATATGGAGTGAGATACTAAATCTTGATGAAGAGAGCAGTCTTGAAAAGGAACCTATCAACAAAATAGGTAACTCAATAGTTGAGTTAGATAGTGAAGATGTATAGATCATAGGCCAAAAACAAATTGATGTTATAGATGAGGACTGGTCAAAAGATGGTAAAGATGATCAAGTAACAGAAAGCCCCATCCACATAAACTTGGAGGATGAAGAAGTTACCAAAGAAGAATTGTCAATAAAAGGTAACTTAAATGTCGATATAAATGATGATTCATGGTTAGAGAACATTGTCGATACCATTACAGGAAAAGACCCTATAGTAGAAATTCAAAATGATGAAGACATCAATGCTACCAAGGGTAATATCGACAAGTAGGACATAGCTATTGACACTGCAACAATCAATACGCTGACAAACATGAATATATTAATAGATGCTATTGATATATAGTCAAGTCAAGATAAATCATCTAAGAAAGATGATGATATACCCAAGGATATGGGTACCGATGATAACAAAGGTGTATCCAACACTCCAAAGGATATAGATACTGAAATAAAGGATGTAACCAATGAGCAACAAGACGTATCAAAAGAACAAAGCAAAGAGGTAGATAAAACCATTGATGATACATTGAGAAAGGGGAAGAGAAAGATAAGAGTGAAGGTGTCAAGAAGAATGAAGGTATAAAATTAAAAGAAGATTCATCTATTGATACACCCAAGGTACATGAGGAGACGTCTTCACCAAACCGGTCGGTGAACACTGAATAGATACAAAAGGATGCCTCATCCTCTTGACACTCACCCATAAAGTCTACCCAATCTCAAGCCTTACAGATGGTGGTACATCAATCTGCCACCCAGCCAAAGAAGAAAAAGAAGAAAATAGTAAAGAAGGATATATTGGCTGTGACACTTGATGAAGTCATTGAAGTTCCAAACTGGGACAGTACCTCTTTGGACAGTGACAAACTTCAAGAGTTTGGAGTGCTATGTCAGAGAAAATCCATACAAAAGAAAATGATACAAGAGCATAGGGAAAACATGGCACTTGACAAAGCTAAAGAGATAATCCAACAACTTTTTCCTAAAGTGAAACTTGAAGAAAATGCTTTAGTAAAGGAATAAATTGTTGTTCTTATCGACGCCATAATAGAGCAAGGTATAGATGCAGAACAAGCAATGGAAGAGCAGGCAGAAAAGAAATATCAATTCAAGTTAATTGATAAAATTAGCCAAGAAGTGGCATTGAACAATGTAAAGCTCTCAGAACTCACTGATGAATTAGAGCCAGTGATTGCTGAAGCAATCACCTTAGTTCAAAAGATGTGCACACTAGAGAAATTTGGAAAAGAAAATAGTGACAAACTAGTAGAAATAGATTCAAATGTCACAAAAAGTGCACAAAGCCTAACCTCTCTTGCCGACAGCATAAAGGCACATCATGACACAGTCATAGAGGAAAATAGGCTAAGGCAAGAAATATGGGATGCTAAAACACAATTCAGAGGTGAGATCACTGAACTTCAGGCACATATTCTAACAATTCTTACTATTCTACAACAACATATTTTTGATGCTATAAATCTAATAGCAACCCCTGAGATGTTTGTAGTAGACAGCATCTATGGCATACATGTATGGATTTCACTAGAGCACATGGTTCTAGAAATGCTGAAGGAAAAATGGGAAAAGATGATGGAGGAGATCAAGTCCTCACATTCCCACCTTTTTAAAAAGTTGTAAGTACCTTTGCCTTTAGAATCAAAAAAGGAGGAAAGGACATGTATATAGCTATGTACAATATATATATCAGAATGAAAAAGGAGGAAAAGAAAAACTACATAAGGATATGTATATATACTTACACTTACCAGCATATACATAGGGGGAGTCATTCAAATGACTAAGGAAGAAGTATACACAGGTGTACATACTAATACACTCAGTATGTTACACATATCATGTTTTTGATACTAATGTCAAAGGGGGAGATTGATGACATTATTTTTCCATTAGTACACTATGAAAAACATTGACAGAGATCACCGGTAGACTAAAGCATTACCAGCAGACTACAAGCATCACTAGAAGATTACAAGCATTACCGGCGAACATCGAGCATACCTGACAGAACACAGAGGTCATGAAAAATGCTAAGTATAGAATCGACAAGCATCACCGGCAACCACAAGCATCACTGGTGACACAGTTTTCAGAACTAACCCAACAGGAATAGAAAAGGCATACCCGATGACAAGTTCAAGAAAAGAACACCAACGACCAAGAAAACCGACTGTCAGAACTGACAGTCAGTTAGAGAACCCACAAATTGTGGATCTGATTTTTACATGATGGATAAAGCAATGTAATTCTATTTATAGATTTTTTATTTGTTTTAAATCATAACTTGAGGGTCAAGAAAGCTATATGTAAATGTTTTAATGCACCCTAATGGATCTAAAACATATCTAACTAAAGATCAAGGTCAAGTTGTAAACCTTAGATCTAGAGTTAACTTGTGATGCATGAATCAAGAATTTAGCCTAATTTAGTATAAATAAATGTTAAAACTCAATTGTGAGTACATGAATTCTTTATTCTTGATAGAAACGAAGAGCATCTAAGGAGAACAAGGTAGAATTCATGCAAAGGTCAAAAATAGAATACATCAGTTATCAAGAACACACAGAGGCTATCGACGAGTAGATAAAGGTATTATTCAATCATAAAAGGATGATTACTTATATGTAAGAAAATTTATAGGATCTTTTATCAAAAATTAAAGATTGCATATATCATCAGATCAAAGACTTATGTAGTTTCATTCTAACAAGTGCATCACATCTAAAATCCTTTTGTAGAAGGTGGACTTAACCATTCTTTCCAAATCTCTTAACAGAGTGCACACTTAACAGTGTTGCTAAAGCTTAGAACAAAGTAGATCTTAACAGGTCTCCACTGTAATACTCCTAATAGGGTAGGTCATCAGAAGTGACCAATTGTAAGCCTTAACTGGCCCCTTCTTATTTGCAGATAGTGAAGTCTTGTGGATAAAAATCCCCACCCCAGTTTTTACTTCCTAATAGGAGTTTTCTGCGATATCATATCTTGTGTCATGTGTTATCTATTTTCATGAATGTTTTGTTATGATTACATACTGAAAGAAATTATGATATGATTGAATATACATAAAGAAATATGAACAGTTAGATAAGATAATTTAGAAAATTGATGATCAAGGGTTAATGGGCTAACCAAAGAAAAGTTTTAGAGGTATTGATTCACCCCTCCCCTCTCAGTACATCATCTCAATATAATTCCAATATTATCTCACATTTCACATTTCAATGTCATTCATTTGAACAAATTTTATGTATTTCATATTTCATTAACCCACTTCACATTTCACATTTCACATTTCCTTGATTTTTTGGTTTTTGGTTATTTAAGTGTTTGCAGAGAATTACAGAAGACGTTGGTGATGAATGGAAGATATTGAATGTTCAAAATATGTGTTTATTTCTCTTGTAATTGAGTTTTATCATTAACAAAGAGTTGTGTGCTATATCAATTTCACATTTCACATTTCACATTTTAAATTTTACATTTCACATTTAAAATTTCACATTTCACATTTCATTCATTTCGCATTTAAAATTTCAATGTCATTCATTTGAACAAATTTTATGTATTTCATATTTCATTAACCCACTTCACATTTCACATTTCACATTTCACATTTCACATTTCACATTTCACATTTCACATTTCACATTTTACATTTTACATTTCACATTTCACATTTCGTTCATTTCACATTTAAAATTTCACATTTCACATTTCATTTATTTCACATTTCACATTTCAATGTCATTCATTTCAACAAATTCTATGTATTTCATATTTCATTAACCCACTTCACATTTCACATTTCACATTTCACATTTCACATCGGGGTCAGTTTGGGCACATTTTCAGGAGCTGAAAGTTTCATTTAGGGCTCCGAAATCAGCTTTTTGTATTTTTTTCCTAGTTTTTAGAAAGTTTGTTTTGTAGTAAACCCAAAATTATATTTCTAATCTCAGATATTAGTTGGTAATTCTTTCTAACATAGTCGTGGGCATGTTTAGGCAAAATCTGAGCTTTTTAGGTGTTGTTTTGAAAATTACCCAAAATGGCAAAAAAAAACTTTTTAAAAAACTACCAAAAAGGGTAATTTTCAGATTTCCTTTATTTTTTGGGTTTTTGGTTATTTAAGAGTTTGCAGAGAATTGTAAAATACATTGGTGATGAATGGAAGAAAGTGAAGGTTCAAAATATGTGTTTATTTGTCTTGTAATTGAGTTTTATCATTAACAGAGAGTTGTGTGCTGCATCAATTTCACATTTCACATTTCACATTTTACATTTTACATTTCTCATTTCACATTTCATTCATTTCACATTTCACATTTCACATTTCACATTTCAATGACATTCATTTGAACAAATTTTATGTATTTCATATTTCATTAACCCACTTCACATTTCACATTTCACATTTCACATTTTACATTTCATATTTCACTTTTCATATTTCACATTTCACATCGAGGTCCGTTTCGACACATTTTTAGGAGCTGAAAGTTTCATTTCGGGCTCCCAAATCAGCTTTTAGTATTTTTTTCCTAGTTTTTAGAAAAACAAATTTGTAATAAATATGAAATTATGTTTCTAATCTTGGATATTAGTTGGCAATTCTTTCTAACTTAGTCGTGGGTATGTTTAGGCAAAATCTCAGCTTTTTAGGTGTTGTTTTGAAAATTATCAAAAATGGCAAAAAATAACATTGAAAAAAATTTGCCAAAAAGGGTAATTTTCAGATTTCCTTATTTTTTGGGTTTTGGGTTATTTAGGAGTTTGCAGAGAATTGTAGAAGACATTGGTGATGAATGAAAGATATTGAAGGTTCAAAATATGTGTTTATTTATCTTGTAATTGAGTTTTATCATTAATAAAGAGTTGTGTGCTACATCAATTTCACAATTCACTTTCCACTTTTCACATTTTACATTTTACATTTCACATTTCATTCATTTCACATTTAAAATTTCACATTTCACATTTCACATTTCACATTTGTCATTTCAATGTCATTCATTTGAACAAATTTTATGTATTTCATATTTCATTAACCCACTTCACATTTCACATTTCACATTTCACATTTCAAATTTCACATTTCACATTTCACATTTCACAAGTCACATTTCACATTTCACATTTCACATTTCTCATTTCACATTTCAAATTTCACATTTCACATTTCACATTTCATATTTCACTTTTAATATTTCACATTTCACATTTCACATCGGGGACCGTTTGGGCACATTTTCAGGATCTGGAAGTTTCATTTAGGGCTCCAAAATAAGCTTTTAGTGTTATTTCTAGCTTTTAGAAAGTTTGTTTTTTAATAAATCCGAAATTATGTTTCTAATCTCGGATATAAGTTTGCAATTCTTTGTAACTTAGTCATGGGCATATTTAGGCAAAATCTCAACTTTTTAGGTGTTGTTTTGAAAATTACCAAAAATGGCAAAAAACAACTTTGAAAAAAAACTACCAAAAAGGGTAATTTTTGCATTTCCTTGATTTTTTGGGTTTTTGGTAATTTAAGAGTTTGCAGAGAATTGTAGAAGACGTTGGTGATGAATGGAAGAAATTGAAGGTTCAAAATATGTGTTTATTTTTCTTGTAATTGGGTTTTATCATTAACAGAGAGTTGTGTGCTACATCAATTTCACATTTCACATTTCACATTTTACATTTTACATTTCATTCATTTCACATTTCACATTTCAATGTCATTGATTTGAACAAATTTTATGTATTTCATATTTCATTAACCCACTTCACATTTCACATTTCACATTTCACATTTCTCATTTCTCATTTAAAATTTCACATTACCCATTCCACATTTCACATCGTGGTCCGTCATTTTAAGGAGCTGAAAGTTTCATTTAGGGCTCCGAAATTAGCTTTTAGTATTTTTTTCCTAGTTTTTAGGAAGTTAGTTTTGTAATAAATCCAAAATTATGTTTCTAATCTCGGATATTAGTTGGCAATTATTTCTAACTTAGCGTGGGCATGTTTAGGCAAAATCTCAGCTTTTTAGGTGTTGTTTTGAAAATTACCAAAAATGGCAATAAACAACTTTGGAAAAAAACTGGAAAAAGGGTAATTTTTGGATTTCCTTGATTTTTCAGGGTTTTTGGTTATCTAAGAGTTTGCAAAGAATTGTAGAAGATGTTCGTGATGAATGGAAGATATTGAAGTTTCAAAATGTGTTTATTTATCTTGTAATTGAGTTTTATCATTAACAGAGAGTTGTATGCTACATCAATTTCACATTTCACATTTCACATTTTATGTTTTACATTTCATATTTCACATTTAAAATTTCATATTTCACATTTCATTTATATCACATTTCACTGTCATTCATTTGAACAAATTTTATGTATTTCATATTTCATTAACTCACTTCACATTTCACATTTCACATTTCACATTCCACATTCCACATTTCACATTTCACATTTGATATTTCACATTTCACATTGGGGTCCGTCATTTTAAGGAGCTGAAAGTTTCATTTAGGGCTCCAAAATCAGCTTTTAGTATTTTTTTCCTAGTTTTTAGAAAGTTTGTTTTGTAATAAATCTGAAATTATGTCTCTAATCTCATATATTAGTTGGCAATTGTTTCTAACTTAGTCGTGGGCATGTTTAGGAAAAATTTCATCTTTTTAGGTGTTGCTTTGAGAATTACCAAAAATGGCAAAAAACAACTTTGGAAAAATCTGTCAAAAAAGGTAATTTTTGGATTTCCTTGATTTATTGGGTTTTTAGTTATTTAAGAGTTTGCTGAGAATTGTAGAAGACGTTGGTGATGAATGGAAGATATTGAAGGTTCAAACTATGTGTTTATTTATCTTGTAATTGAGTTTTATCATTAACAGAGTTGTGTGCTACATCAATTTCACATTTCATATTTAATATTTAACATTTCACATTTCACATTTCACATTTTTAATTTTACATTTCACATTTCATTCATTTCACATTAAAAATTTTACATTTCACATTTCACATTTCAATGTCTTTTATTTGAACAAATTTTATGTATTTCATATTTAATTAACCCACTTCACATTTTCATATTTCACATTTCACATTTCACAATTCACATTTCACAATTCACATTTCACATTTCACATTTCACATTTCACATTTCACATTGAGGTCCGTTTGGGCACATTTTTAGGAGCTGAAAGTTTCATTTATGGCTCTGAAATCAGCTTTTAGTGTTTTTTTCCTAGTTTTTAGAAAGTTTGTTTTGTAATAAATCTGAAATTATGTTTCTAATCTCAGATATTAGTTGGCAATTCTTTCTAATTTAGTCTTGGGCATGTTTAGGCAAAATCACAGCTTTTTAGGTGTTGTTATGAAAATTACCAAAAATGACAAAAAACAACATTGGAAAAAAAACTGCCAAAAAGGGTAATTTTTGGATTTCCTTTATTTTTGGGGCTTTTGGTTATTTAAGAGTTTGCAGAGAATTGTAGAAGATGTTGGTGATGAATGGAAGATATTGAGGGTTCAAAATATGCGTTGATTTGTCTTGTAATTAAGTTTTATCATTAACAGAGAGTTGTGTGCTACATCAATTTCACATTTCACATTTTACATTTCACATCTCTTTCATTTCACATTTAACATTTCCCATTTAACATTTGACATTTCAAATTTCACATTGGGGTCCGTCATTTTAAGGAGCTGAAAGTTTCATTTAGGGCTCCGAAATAAGCTTTTAGTATTTTTTTCCTAGTTTTTAGAAAGTTTGTTTTGTAATAAATCCAAAATTATGTTTCTAATTTCACATTTCACATTTCACATTTTACATTTTACATTTCACATTTAACATTTCATTCATTTGACATTTGACATTTGACATTTCACATTTCAATGTCATTCATTTGAACAAATTTTATGTATTTCATATTTCATTAACCCACTTCACATTTCACATTTCACATTTTAAATTTCACATTTCACATTTCACATTTCACAATTCACATTTCACATTTCTCATTTCACTTTTCACATTTCTCATTTCACATTTCACATTTCAAATTTCACATTTCGCATTTCACATTTCACATTTCACATTACACATTTCACATCGGGGTCCTTTTGGGCACATTTTCGGGAGCTGAAAGTTTCATTTAGGGCTCCAAAATCTGCTTTTAGTGTTTTTTCCTAGTTTTTAGAATGTTTGTTTTGTAATAAATTTGAAATTATGTTTCTAATCTCAGACATTACTTGGCAATTATTTCTAACTTAGTCGTGGGCATGTTTAGGCAAAATTTCATCTGTTTAGGTGTTGTTTTGAAAATTACCAAAAATGGCAAAAAACAACTTTGTAAAAAAATTGCCAAAAAGGTTAATTTTTGAATTTCCTTGATTTTTTAGGTTTTATGTTATTTAAGAGTTGCAGAGAATTGTAGAAGACATTTGTGATGAATGGAAGATATTGAAGGTTCAAAATATGTGTTTATATGTCTTGTAATTGAGTTTTATCATTAATAGAGAGTTGTGTGCTACATCAATTTCATATTTCACATTTCACATTTCATTTATTTCACATTAAAAATTTCACATTTCTCATTTCAATGTCATTCATTTGAACAAATTTTATGTATTTCATATTTCATAAACCCACTTCACATTTCACATTTCACATTTCACATTTCACATCTGGGTCTGTCATTTTAAGGAGCTGAAAGTTTCATTTAGGGCTCCGAAATAAGCTTTTAGTATTTTTTCCTAGTTTTTAGAAAGTTTGTTTTGTAATAAATGCGAAATTTTGTTTCTAATCTCAGATATTAGTTGGCAATTATTTCTAACTTAGTCGTGGGCATGTTTAGGCAAAATCTTAGCTTTTTACGTGTTGTTTTGAAAATTACCAAAAATTGCAAAAAACAACTTATGAAAAAACTGCCAAAAAGGGTAATTTTTAAATTTCCTTGATTTTTTGAGTTTTTGGTTATTTATGAGTTTGTAGAGAATTGTAGAAGATGTTGGTGATGAATGGAAGATATTGAAGTTTCAAAATATGTATTTATTTGTCTTGTAATTGAGTTTTATCATTAATAGAGAGTTGTGTGCTACATCAATTTCACATTTGGCATTTCACATTTTACATTTTACATTTTACATTTCACATTTCACATTTCACATTTAAAATTTCATATTTCACATTTCACTGTCATTCATTTGAACAAATTTTATGTATTTCATATTTCATTAACCCACTTCACATTTCACATTTCACATTTCATATTTCACAATTCACAATTCACATTTCACATTTCACATTTCACATTTCAAATTTCAGATTTCATATTTCACATTTCACATCGGGGTCTGTTAGGTCACATTTTTAGGAGCTGAAAGTTTCATTTAGGACTCTGAAATCAACTTTACGTGTTTTTTCCTAGTTTTTAGAAAGTTTGTTTTGTAATAATCCAAAATTATGTTTCTAATCTCAAATATTAGTTGGAAATTATTTCTAACTTAGTCGTGGGAATTAGGCAAAATCTCAGATTTTTAGGTGTTGTTTTTAAAATTACCAAAAATAGCAAAAAACAACTTTGAAAAAAAAACATCCAGAAAGGGTAATTTTTGGATTTCTTTGATTTTTTGGGTTTTTGGTTATTTAAGAGTTTGCAGAGAATTGTAGAAGACGTTGGTGATGAAAGGAAGATATTGAAGGTTCAAAATATGTGTTTATTTGTCTTGTAATTGAGTTTTATCATTAACAGAGAGTTGTGTGCTACATCAATTTCACATTTCACATTCTATATTTTACATTTCACATTTCACATTTCATTCATTTCACATTTAAAATTTCATATTTCACATTTCATTTCACATTTCACATTTCAATGTCATTCATTTGAACAAATTTGATATATTTCATATTTCATTAACCCACTTCACATTTCACATTTCACGTTTCACATCGAGCTCAATTTGGGCACATTTTAAGGAGCTGAAAGTTTCATTTAGGGCTCTGAAATCAGCTTTTAGTGTTTTTTTCCTAGTTTTTAGAATGTTTGTTTTGTAATAAATCCAAAATTATGTTTCTAATCTCGAATATTAGTTGGAAATTCTTTCTAACTTAGTCATGTGCATGTTTAGGAAAAATCTCATCATTTTAGGTGTTGTTTTGAAAATTACCATAAATGGCAAAAAACAACTTTGGAAAAAAATTGCCAAAAAGGGTAATTTTTGGATTTCCTTGATTTTTTGGGTTTTTGGTTATTTAAGAGTTTGCAGAGAATTGTAGAAGATGTTGGTGATGAATGGAAGATATTGAAGTTTCAAAATATATGTTTATTTGTCTTGTAATTGAGTTTTATCGTTAACAGAGAGTTGTGTGATATATCAATTTCACATTTCACATTTCACATTTTACATTTCACATTTTACATTTAAAATTTTATATTTCACATTTCATTTATTTTACATTTCACTGTCATTCAGTTGAACAAATTTTATGTATTTCACATTAATTTCACATTTCACATTTCGCAATTCACATTTCACTTTTCACATTTCACATTTCACATTTCACATATTACATTTCATATTTCACATCGGGGTCTGTTTGGGCACATTTTCAGGAAATGAAAGCTTCATTTAGGGCTCCGAAATCAACTTTTAGTGCTTTTTTCCTAGTTTTTAGAAAGCTTGTTTTGTAATAAATCCAAAATTATGTTTCTAATTTAGATATTAGTTGGCAATTCTTTCTATCTTAGTCGTGGGCATGTTTAGGCAAAATCTCAGCTTTTTAGGTGTTGTTTTGAAAATTACCAAAAATGGCAAAAAATAACTTTGGAAAAAAATTGTCAAAAAGGGTAATTTTTGGTTTTCTTTGTTTTTTTTGGGTTTTTGGTTATTTAAGAGTTTGCAGAGAATTGTAAAAGACGTTGGTGATGAATGGAAGATATTGAAGGTTCAAAATATGTGTTTATTTGTTTTGTAATTTAGTTTTATCATTAATAGACAGTTGTGTGCTACATCAATTTCACATTTCACATTTCACATTTCATTCATTTTACATTTAAAATTTCACATAAATCACATTTCAATGTCATTCATTTGAACAAATTTTATGCATTTCATATTTCATTAACACACTTCACATTTCACATCGGGGTCCGTTTGGGCACATTTTCAGGAGTTGAAAGTTTCATTTAGGGCTCCAAAATCAGCTTTTAGTGTTTTGTCCTAGTTTTTAGAATGTTTGTTTTGTAACAAATCCAAAATTATGTTTCGTATCTCGGATATTAGTTGGCAATGTTGGAAAGTGACAATGCAAAGAATTGTTATTTTTTCATTGTCATCAAACCTTAACTGGTGAGACTATTGTTATCTATTTGAGTACCATATCTATTGTTGATGAAGAAGATTTAACAAGAAGACCAAGTGAATGGTTGAGTTAAGGAAAATAAAAGGGTATTTGATCAGTTGGCACTGTGGCAAAGTAATTAGTTGTTTATCTTGCAAAGACAGTTTTACTGGCTATTTTGTGCCGAGCAAGTTTGGCTTGTGCTGAGCGAAGTTGCTTGTGCTGAGCAAAGTTGTTAGTGCCGGGTGAAGTTTTTTGTGACGAGTAAGTTTCTTCAGTGTCGAGCACCAGTGAAATTGCCAAGTGGAAACAATGATGTTGGCCGACTTACAGTAATTGGATTAATTATGAGATTTAAGATCTCTGGCTGACTTAGTTAATTTTATTGGGATATGTAAAGTTAATTAAAGATTGATCCACGTCATTTAATGTATGGGTAACCGTAATTAATGCATGGTTTCAAGATTTAATTAGAGACTACTTT
>MU225995.1:410713-432282 GCA_018584345.1 Thuja plicata
TTGCATCAAATATTACATTCAGAATACTTGACACATTGATGCACAGTAAGTCACACTTTAGGATGCTGACTAAAGTTGTGAAGTTGGACAAGGACAGAAAAGAAAATTAGTCATAATCAAGATGACAAGATCAGCATGATACTGAAGATCTACATGATAAAGATATCAAAATCTTTGGCATTGTTGTCAAAGAGGGAGAGATTACCTAGATTACCTAGAAGGAGAGATTAAATAAAGGAAGAAGTATAAAGAGGGAAAGATTACCTATATAGAGGAAGACGTTACTATTGAAAACATTGAAGTGAATATCTACTCAGAGGGAGTCTATAGATGATTAGACACAGATGATTACAGTGTGATTACAGACACAGAGGGAGAGATGTTTTACAGATGAGAAACAGAATGAAGCTAAAGACATTAATGAAGATTTGTTCATATCAAGGAACACAAGTGACTTTTTGGATTGTATGGTAACTATGGTTGTTAAATCATTATTTTAATATTTTGTAATGCCATCAATGCCAAAGATGGAGATTTTTGGAAAGTGACAATGCAAGCAATTGTTATTTTGTCATTGCTGTCAAACCTTAACTGGTGAGACTATTGTTATATGTTTGAGTACCATATATATTGTTGATGAAGAAGATTTAACAAGAAGACCAAGTGAATGGTTGAGTTAAGGATAATAAAAGGGTACTTGATCAGTTGGCACTCTGGAAAAGTAATTAGTTGTTTATCTTTCAAAGACAGTTTTACTAGCTGTTTTGCGTCGAGCAAGTTTAGCTTGTGCCGAGTGAAGTTGCTTGTGCTGAGAAAAGTTGTTAGTGCCTACCAAATTTATTTGTGATGAGAAAGTTTGTTCAGTGCCAAGCACCAGTGAAATTGTTGAGTGGAAACAGTGATGTTGGCTGACTTACAGTAATTGGATTAATGATGATATTTGAGATCTCTGGCCGACTTAGTTAATTTTATTGGGATATGTAAAGTTAATTATAGATTGATCCATGTCATTTAATGTATGGGTAACCATAATTAATGCATGGTTTCAAGATTTAATTAGAGACTACTTTGGAGAAGTAAATGTAATGCAATGATGGAATGATCCGTTGGATCTGACCTGACCTAAGATCTATGATCATGATTAACTGGCAAAGATTTATCTGACCTAGACAGAGAGGTATATGATAACCTTAGGGGGTTATTCATTAAGAGTGTGTATGCAAGTGTGGATGTATTTATTGGTGTACATGAGTGTATGCAATAGGATTGCATAGTTGATTTACTGATTGGCATGATCTAGCAGAGAAGGCTGAATACAGAAGCAGAGAGTTGCATGTGTGATTGCTTGATAGATTTCCAAGCAGATTAGAAGATTGAAATGACAATGCAAGCCATCTAGTAAGTTAACATCAGAGCTATAATTGGATCTAAATTTGCAAAATAAGTTGTATGTATCAGATCACAACTCCTGATTACTTTCTAACCATTATATCAGTTAAAATCCTTTAACAAGGTTGACCTAATAGTCATTTGTATAAATCCTCTAACAAGGTGACATTCAGGTGGAATATTCTAAATCCTCTAACAAGGCCACTCCTAACAGGGTGATTAAATCTTTTAACTAGGTCACACCCAACAGTGTGTTATTGTAACCTTTAACAGGGTTGGCTCCTCATAGAGCTCACTTTAGAAGAGTGAAACTTGGTAGCATGTTACTGGTGGTTTTTCCCATATTGGGTTTCCATGTTAAATACTTGTGTCAATTTGTGTGAATGCTTATGGTTTGTTTTACTATTATGTTTCTACAAGCTAATTACATTAGACAGTAAACTGCATGATTAAAGTTGTTGAGATATGGTACTGCTGCCGAGTACTAGATCTGAAATATAAAAAGTTTTATTTGCTACATCTAGACCTGAGGATAACTGATTCACTCATCCCCTTTCAGTTATTCTAAATTCATTCTAACAAATTCTTTCTAACTTAGTTGTGTGCATGTTTAGGAAAAATCTCATCTTTTTAGGTGTTGTTTTGAAAATTACCAACAATGGAAAAAAATTGTTAGAGTAATCATTAGTTTACTTATTAATTAAATCATGTTGATTTAATTAGTTAACTTATTACTCTATGCTTAAGTTATACTTAGGCAACTTTCTATTTCTTTAGGGTTTCCCTTTTTAGGGTTTCGGTATCCTTTTATAAGGACTCACCACTTTGTATTTGATTAAGGGGTTTGTAATTCATAATTATTGTTAATAGAAGTTTTATTCTTGCAACATGAATTTCATGTCTCTGGCTTTTTGGCCGCCATAGCTATTTCTTCTGTCTTCTGTCTTTTGCTTCTATCTTGTAACTGTCATGCATGCACGTGATCTTGGAAAGATTTGATGTTTATCAAATTTAACATGGTATCAGAGCTCTCCTACAGTTGGTTGTTCATTCTCTGTTGAAGCAAGTGAGGGTTTGAAGTTTTCAGAGGTTTTCCCAGCTTTTTTCTTTGGTTCTAGGGGTCTTTATTTTTTGAAGCACTTTGGACCAAAACTAACCTCACGGTTGCGTCCAGAAGGCCCAAAAACCCTAGAATCCATATAAGGCTTGTCCGATTTGGACACTGGAGCCTCTGGGAAAATTTTTTGGCCTCCTAAGGGCCGTACAGACATGTTTTTTGAGAAAAAAATTAAAAAAAAACATTTTTTTAATGTTTTTATTGCGTTTTAAAATGTAGTCAATGGTTTTTTGATTTCGCCACCGCCGCGCCACCGCTGGCCCACCGGCGCTCCACCGCCGCTGGCCGGTGACCGGCCCGCCTCTCTCATCTTAGCGGCCCCCGCCGCCGCCCCGCCCCCCNTGATTTCGCCACCGCCGCGCCACCGCTGGCCCACCGGCGCTCCACCGCCGCTGGCCGGTGACCGGCCCGCCTCTCTCATCTTAGCGGCCCCCGCCGCCGCCCAGCCTCCCCGCCGCCCGACCTCCCCCACCGCTCTGGGTCCCCGCCACCCGGCGCTTAGCACTCCTCTGTGGCCCCGCCGCCCTTCGCGCCACCCACCGCCCCAGCTTTCCTTTGAACAGGCGCCGCTCTGCCTTGGGTGCCCCCGCCACCGGCTCGCTCTGCCAGCGGGTATTTTCAGCCCCCGCGGGCCCCTTTTCACAGTGGTAGGTCCTATGGGGACCAGGGGCTACGGCCCAGCCCCTGAGCGCGCCATGTGCCCGGGGGCCCTATTTTTTTAGCCCTAGGGGCTTAAAAAAAATTTTCTAAGGCCTTTCTGACCCCCCTAGAGTGTTTTCGCTCTATCTTGAGCATCCAGGGGTCTTTTTCTGACTTCCATATACCGTCGAAAAGCTCTTTCCAAGCACTTTCCAATGATGGAGGTTAGGGTTTTGGGTTCTACTATTTTGAAAGTGTTTTTTTCTTTCAAAGTCTGATGTCTATTTTTGCCTTCTGGGAGTCATATTTGGCTCATCCGGACTCCATTTTTGGCAAACGAGATATTGTCGGAAAGTTGGTTCAGTGCACTATGCAGTTGCAGGGGTTTTTTTCCAGATTTTGCTCCAAGTTTTCTCTCCTCTGAGTTTGGCATTTTATGCACTCTGGTGGATTGCTTGGGTTTACAGGTCTTGGGATCTCTTCTACTGTACTTCTGGTTCACTCTTCTTTCTGACTTATGAGCATTGTATGCTCCTTCTGATGCATTCTTTTCTGTAAACGCACTGAGATAAAGTGCCTTCTTCTATATTTCTGGGATCTTGTACACCTTGTATGGTTGTTGTACTCGCACTCTGTTATAAAGTGTCATGGGGGGTTATGATGTTTTTGCCATTTTCGGTGCATCCACCTTTGTCAAGTGAGCGTACCTTCCATGATATTAGCCCATGCTGTGTGTCGATGACACCACCCTTTATCTTGTGTGTGTACTTCTGTTGCACTGTTGGTGTTCCTGGTTCTTCTTCTGTAGATGTTTCTGGCATTACATTTTAGTGTTCCTGTCACCTCTCCCTATTCAGTATTATGGGGGGGTTCACCTGTTGGTTCTATTGCTTCCTAGTTCGATTGATCAGCTCTTCAGACTTTGTCTTCTCTATCTGGTCATGCACTTTAGTGGGGGTTTCAGCAGTCTCTTTTGACAGAGTTTTCAGCTACATGCTTCGGAGATGTTTCTTGCTCATTCTTGTTCCTCTCTCTGGGACACCTTTTCCCTTTCTTGTTTTGGTTACCTGATCAGGCCTTGTTGTCGGGACCCATCTTTCCTTCTTTCTACAGTAGTTTAGCTGTTTTGCTTCTCCCTAAGTTACACTTAAAGGGGGGTGTTAGAGTAATCATTAGTTTACTTATTAATTAAATCATGTTGATTTAATTAGTTAAGTTATTACTCTATGCTTAAGTTATACTTAGGCAGCTTTCTATTTCTTTAGGGTTTCCCTTTTTAAGGTTTCGGTATCCTTTTATAAGGACTCACCGCTTTGTATTTGATTAAGGGGTTTGTAATTCATAATTGTTGTTAATAGAAGTTTTATTCTTGCAACATGAATTTCATGTCTCTGGCTTTTTGGCCGCCATAGTTGTTTCTTCTGTCTTCTATCTTTTGCTTCTGTCTTGTAACTATCGTGCATGCAGGTGATCTTGGGAAGATTTGATGTTTATCAAATTTAACAAAAACAACTTTGGAAAAAAACTGTCAAAAATGGTAATTTTTGGATTTCCTTGATTTTTTGGGTTTTTGGTTATTTAAGAGTTTTCAGAAAATTATAGAAGACATTGGTGATGAATGGAAGATATTAAGATTAAAAAATATGTGTTTATTTGTCTTGTAATTGACTTTTATCATTAACAGAGAATTGTGTGCTACATCAATTTCACATTTCACATTTCACATTTTATATTTTACATTTCACATTTCATTCATTTCACATTTAAAATTTCACATTCACATTTCATTCATTTCACATTTCACATTTCAATGTCATTCATTTAAACAAATTTTATGTATTTCATATTTCATTAACCCACTTGACAATTCACATTTCACATTGCACATTTCACATTTCACATTTGTCATTTGACATTTCACATTTCACATTTCACATTTCACATTTCAAATTTCACATTTCTTATTTCACATTTCACATCAGGGTCCGTTTGGGCACATTTTCAGGAGTTGAAAGTTTCATTTAAGGCTCCAAAATCAGGTTTTAGTGTTTTTTTCCTAGTTTTTACAAAGTTTGTTTTGTAATAAATTTGAAATTATGTTTCTAATCTCGGATATTAGTTGGAAATTCTTTCTAACTTAGTTGTGGGCATGTTTAGGAAAAATTGCAGCTTTTAAAGTGTTGTTTTGAAAATTACCAAAAATGACAAAAAACAACTTTGAAAAAAAACTGCCAAAAAGGTTAATTTTTGGATTTCCTTATTTTTTGGGTTTTGTGTTATTTAAGAGTTTGCAGAGAATTGTAGAAGACGTTGGTGATGAATGGAAGATATTGAAGGTTCAAAATATGTGTTTACTTGTCTTGTAATTTAGTTTTATCATTAATAGAGAGTTGTGTGCTACATCAATTTCATATTTCACATTTCACATTTTACATTTTACATTTTACATTTCACATTTATTTCACATTTCACATTTCATTCATTTCACATTTCACATTTCAATGTCAATCATTTAAACAAATTTTATGTATTTCATATTTCATTAACCCACTTCATATTTCACATTTCACATTTCATATTTCACATTTCATATTTCACATTTCACATTTCACATTCATATTTCACATTTCACATTTAAAATTTGACATTTCACGTTTCAATGTCATTCATTTGAACAAATTTTATGTATTTCATATTTCATTAACCCACTTCACATTTCACATTTCACATTTCACAATTCACTTTTCACATTTCACATTTCCCATTTCACATTTCACATTTCATATTTCACATTTCACATCGGGGTCCATTTGGGCACATTTTCAAGAGCTAAAAGTTTCATTTAGGGCTCCGAAATGAGCTTTTACTATTTTTTCCTAGTTTTTTGAAAGTTTATTTTGTAATATATCTGAAATTATGTATCTAATCTTGAATATTACTTGGCGATTATTTCTAACTTAGTCATGGGTATGTTTAGGCAAAATCTCATCTTTTTAGGTGTTGCTTTGAAAATTACCAAAAATGGCAAAAAATAACTTTGGAAAAAATTGCCGAAAAGGGTAATTTTTGGATTTCCTTATTTTTTGGGGTTTTTGGTTATCTAAGAGTTTGCAGAGAATTATAGAAGACGTTGTTGATGAAAGGAAGATATTGAAGGTTCAAAATATGTGTTTATTTGTCTTGTAATTGAGTTTTATCATTAACAGAGAGTTGTGTGCTACATCAATTTCACATTTCACATTCCACATTTTACATTTTACATTTCACATTTCCCATTTCATTCATTTCACTTTTAAAATTTCACATTTCACATTTCATTCATTTCACATTTCACATTTCAATGTCATTCATTTGACCAAATTTTATAAATTTCATATTTCATTAACCTACTTCACATTTCACATTTCACATTTCACATTTCACATTTCACATTTCACAATTCACATTTCACATTTCACATTTCTCATTTCACATTTCACATATCACATTTCACATTTCATATCGGGGTCCATTTGGACACATTTTCAGGAGCTGAAAGTTTCATTTAGGGCTCCAAAATAAGCTTTTAGTGTTTTTTTCCTAGTTTTTAGTAAGTATGTTTCGTAATAAATCCAAAATTATGTTTCTAATATCGGATATTAGTTGGCAATTCTTTCTAACTTAGTCGTGGGCATGTTTAGGCAAAATCTCAGCTTTTTAGGTGTTGTTTTGAAAATTACCAAAAATTGTAAAAAACAACTTTGGAATAAAATTGCCAAAAAGGGTAATTTTCATATTTCCTTGATTTTTTGGATTTTTATTTATTTAAGAGTTTGTAGAGAATTGTAGAAGATGTTGGTGATAAATGGAAGATATTGAAGGTTCAAAATATGTGTTTATTTGTCTTGTAATTGAGTTTTATCATTAACAGAGAATTGTGTGCCACATCAAATTCACATTTCACATTTCATATTTCACATTTCACATTTTACATTTCACATTTCACATTTCACATTTCATATTTCACATTTCAATCATTTCACATTTAACATTTCAATGTCATTCATTTGAACAAATTTTATGTATTTCATATTTCATTAACCCACTTCACATTTCACATTTCACATTTCACATTTCACATTTCACATTTCCCATTTCATATTCCACATTTTCGATCGGGGTCCGTTTGGGCACATTTTCAAGAGCTAAAAGTTTCATTTAGGGCTCTGAAATCAGCTTTTAGTATTTTTTTCCTAGTTTTTAGAAAGTTTGTTTTGTAATAAATCCAAAATTATGTTTCTAATCTTAGATATTAGTTGGCAATTATTTCTAACTTAGTTGTGGGCATGTTTAGGCAAAATCTCAACTTTTTATGTGTTGATTTGAAAATTACCGAAAATGACAAAAAACAACTTTGGAAAAAACCTACCAAAAAGGGTAATTTTTGAATTTCCTTGATTTTTTGGGCTTTTGGTTATTTAAGAGTTTGCAGAGAATTGTAGAAGATGTTGGTGATGAATGGAAGATATTGAAGGATCAAAATATGTGTTTATTTTTCTTGTAATTGAGTTTCATCATTAACAGAGACTTGTGTGCTACATAAATTTTACATTTCACATTTCACATTTTACATTTTAAATTTTACATTTTACATTTCACATTTCACATTTCATTCATTTCGTATTTAAAATTTCACATTTCACATTTTATTCATTTCACATTTGACATTTCAAATTTCAATGTCATTCATTTGAATAAATTTAATGTATTTTATATTTCTTTAACCCACAACACATTTCTCATTTCTCAGTTCACATTTCACATTTCAAATTTCACATTTCACATTTCACATTTCACATTTCATATTTCACATTTTACATCGAGGTCCATTTGGGCACATTTTTCAGGAGCTAAAAGTTTTATTTAGGGCTCCAAAATCAGCTTTTAGTATTTTCTTCCTTGTTTTTAGAAAGTTTATTTTGTAATAAATCCAAATTTATGTTTCTAATCTCAGATATTAGTTGGCAATTCTTTCTAACTTAGTCGTGAGCATGTTTAGGCAAAATCTCAGGTTTTTAGGTGTTGTTTTGAAAATTACAAAAAATGACAAAAAACAACTTTGGAAAAAAACTACCAAAAAGGGTAATTTTTAGATTTCCTAGATTTTTTGAGTTTTGGTTATTTAAGAGTTTGCAGAGAATTGTAGAAGACATTGGTGATGAATGGAAGATATTGAAGGTTCAAAATATGTGTTTATTTGTCTTGTAATTGAGTTTTATCATTAACATAGAGTTGTGTGCTACATCAATTTCACATTTCACATTTCATATTTCACATTTTACATTTCACATTTCACATTTCACATTTCATTCATTTCACATTTAAAATTTCAAATTTCACATTTCATATTTCAATGTCATTCATTTGAATAAATTTTATTTATTTCATATTTGATTAACCCACTTCACATTTCACATTTCACATTTCACAATTCACAATTCACATTTCACATTTCACATTTCACAACAGGATCCGTTTGTGCACATTTTCAGGAGCTGAAAGTTTCATTTAGGGCTCCGAAATCATCTTTTAGTGTTTTTTTTTCTAGTTTTTAGAAAGTTTGTTTTGTAATAAATCTGAAATTATGTTTCTAATCTCGGATATTAGTTGACAATTCTTTCTAACTTAGTCGTGGCCATGTTTAGGCAAAATCTCAGCTTTTTAGGTATTGTTTTGAAAATTACCAAATATGGCAAAAAACAAATTTGGAAAAAAACTGCCAAAAAGGATAATTTTCATATTTCCTTATTTTTTGGGTTATTTGTTATTTAAGATTTTGTAGAGAATTGTAGAGGATGTTGCTGATGAATGAAAGATATTGAAGGTTGAAAATATGTGTTTATTTGTTTTGTAATTGAGTTTTATCATTAATAGAGAGTTGTGTGCTACATCAATTTCACATTTCACATTTCACATTTTACATTTTACATTTCACATTTCACATTTAAAATTTCACATTTCACATTTCATTCATTTGAACAAATTTTATGAATTTCATATTTCATTAACCCACTTCACATTTCACATTTCACATTTCACTTTTCACTTTTCACTTTTCACTTTTCACATTTCACATTTCTCATTTCACATTTCACATTTCACATTTCTCATTTCTCATTTCACATTTCACATTTCACATTTCACATTTCACATCGGGGTCCATTTGGGCACATTTTCAGGAGTTGAAAGTTTCATTTAGGGCTCCGAAATTAGCTTTTAGTGTTTTTTCCTAGTTTTTGGAAAGTTTGTTTTGTAATAAATCTGAAATTATGTTTCTAATCTCAAGTTTTTAGGTGTTGTTTTGAAACTTACAAAAATGAGAAAAAAAAACAACTTTTAAAATTTTTTTCCAAAAAGGGTAATTTTTGGATTTCCTTGATTTTTTGGGTTTTTGGTTATTTAAGAGTTTGCAGAGAATTGTAGAATATGTTGGTGATGAATGGAAGATATTGAAGGTTCAAAATATGTGTTTATTTTTCTTGTAATTGAGTTTTATCATTAACAGAGAGTTGTGTGCTACATCAATTTCACATTTCATATTTCACATTTCACATTTTACATTTTACATTTCACATTTCACATTTCACATTTAAAATCTCACATTTCACATTTCACATTTCAAATTTCACATTTTACATTTCACATTTCACATTTCACATTTCATATCGAGGTCCGTTTGGGCACATT
Organism: Thuja plicata; assembly: GCA_018584345.1. NCBI lineage: Eukaryota > Viridiplantae > Streptophyta > Pinopsida > Cupressales > Cupressaceae > Thuja > Thuja plicata. The sequence continues at coordinate 420,585 of MU225995.1, forward strand.
TTCAGTAGCTGAAAGTTTCATTTAGGGCTCCGAAATCAGCTTTTAGTATTTTTTTCCTAGTTTTTAGATAGTTTGTTTTGTGATAAATATGAAATTATGTTTCTAATCTCGGATATTAGTTGCAAATTCTTTCTAACTTAGTTGTGGGCATGTTTAGGCAAAATCATAACTTTTTAGGTGTTGTTTTGAAAATTACCAAAAATGACAAAAAACAAATTTGGAAAAAAATGCCAAAAAGGGTAATTTTTGGATTTCCTTGATTTTTTAGGTTTTTGGTTATTTAAGAGTTTGCAGAGAATTGTAGAATATGTTGGTGATGAATGGAAGATATTGAAAGTTCAAAATATGTGTTTATTTTTCTTGTAATTGAGTTTTATCATTAACAGAGAGTTGTGTGCTACATCAATTTCATATTTCACATTTCACATTTCACATTTTACATTTCACATTTCATTCATTTCACATTTCACATTTCATTCATTTACCAATTCACATTTCAATGTCATTCATTTTGAATAAATTTTATGTATTTTATATTTCATTAACCCACTTCACATTTCACATTTCACATTTCACATTTCACATTTTGCATTTCACATTTCACATTTCCAATTTCCAATTTCACATTTTACATTTCACATTTCACATTCCACATTTCACGTTGGGGTTCGTTTGGGCACATTTTCAGGAGCTGAAAGTTTCATTTAGGGCTCTGAAATCAACTTTTAGTGTTTTTTTCCTAGTATTTGGAAACTTTGCTCTGTAATAAATCCAAAATTATGTTTCTAATCTCAGATATTAGTTGGAAATTATTTCTAACTTAGTCATGGGCATGTTTAGGCAAAATCTCAGCTTTTTATGTGTTGTTTTGAAAATTACCAAAAATGGCAAAAAATAACTTTGGAAAAAAACTGCCAAAAAGTGTAATTTTTGGATTTCCTTGATATTTTGGGTATTTGGTTATTTAAGAATTTGCAGAGAATTGTAGATGTTGGCGATGAATGGAAGATATTGAAGGTTCAAAATATGTGTTTATTTTTCTTGTAATTGAGTTTTATCATTAACAGAGAGTTGTGTGCTACATCAATTTCATATTTCACATTTTACATTTTACATTTCACATTTCATTCATTTCACATTTCACATTTCATATTTCATTCATTTACCAATTCACATTTCAATGTCATTCATTTGAACAAATTATATATATTTCATATTTCATTAACCCACTTCACATTTCACATTTCACATTTCACATTTCACAATTCACTTTTCACATTTCACATTTCACATTTCACATTTCACATTTTACATTTCACATTTTATATTTCACATCTCACATTTCATATTTTCACATTTCACATCGGGGTCAGTTTGGGCACATTTTTAGGAGCTGAAAGTTTCATTTAGGGCTCTGAAATCAACTTTTAGTATTTTTTTCCTAGTTTTTAGAAAGTTTTTTTTGTAGTAAATTCAAAATTATGTTTCTAATCTCAGATATTAGTTGGCAATTCTTTCTAATTTAGTTGTGGGCATGTTTAGGAAAAATCTCAGCTTTTTAGGTGTTGTTTTGAAAATTACCAAAAATGAAAATAAACAAGTTTGGAAAAATTGCCAAAAAAGGTAATTTTTGGATTTCTTTGATTTTTTAGGTTTTTGGTTATTCTTATGGCAGAGAATTGTAGAGGATGTTGGTGATGAATGGAAGATATTTAAGGTTCAAAATATGTGGTTATTTGTCTTGTGATTGAGTTTTATCATTAATAGAGAGTTGTGTGCTACATCAATTTCACATTTCACATTTCACATTTCACATTTCATTCATTTCACATTTCACATTTTATTCATTTCACATTTCAATGTCATTCATTTGAATATATTTTATATATTTCATATTTCATTAACCCACTTCACATTTTGCATTTGAGATTTCACATTTCACATTTCACATTTCACATTTCACATTTCACATTTCGCATTTCGCATTTCACATTTCACATTTTGCATTTCACATTTCACATTTCACATTTCACGTTGGGGGTCCGTTTGGGCACATTTTCAGGACATGAAAGTTTCATTTAGGGCTCTGAAGTCATCTTTTAGTGTTTTTATTCCAAGTTTTTGGAAAGTTTGTTTTGTAATAAATCTGAAATTATGTTTATAATCTTGGATATTAGTTGGCAATTCTTTCATTCATTTCACATTTCACATTTCACATTTCATTCGTTTCACATTTCAATGTCATTCATTTAAAAAAAAATTATGTATTTCATATTTCATTAACCCACTTCACATTTCACATTGCACATTGCACATTTCACATTTCACATTTCACATCAGGGTCCATTTTGGCAAATTTTCTAGAGCTGAAAGTTTCATTTAGGGCTCCGAAATCAGCTTTTAGTGTTTTTTTCCCTAGTTTTTAGAAAGTTTGTTTTGTAATAAATATGAAATTATGTTTCTAATCTCGAATAATAGTTGGCAATTTTTTCGAACATAGTCATGGGAATGTTTAGGCAAAATCTAAGCTTTTTAGGTGTTGTTTTGAAAGTTGCCAAAAAGGGCAAAAAACAACTTTGGAAAAAAACCACCAAAAAGGGTAATTTTTGAATTTCCTTGATTTTTGGGTTTTTAGTTATTTAAGAGTTTGCAGAGAATTTTAGAATACATTTGTGATGAATGTAAGATATTGAAGGTTCAAAATATTTGTTTATTTGTCTTTTAATTGAGTTTTATCATTAACAGAGAGTTGTGTGCTACATCAATTTCACATTTCATATTTCACATTTCACATTTCACATTTCACATTTCACATTTCACATTTTACATTTTACATTTCACATTTCACATTTCAATGTAATTCATTTGAACAAATCTTATGTATTTCATATTTCATTAAACCACTTCATATTTCACATTCACATTTCACTTTTCACATTTCACATTTCACATTTCACATTTCTCATTTCACATTTCACATTTATCATTTGACATTTCACATTTCTCATCGGGGTCCGTTTGGGCACATTTTCAGGAGCTGAAAGTTTCATTTAGGGCTCCGAGATCAGCTTTTAGTATTTTTTTTCCTAGTTTTTAGAAAGTTTGTTTTGTAATAAATCCAAAATTATGTTTCTAATCTCAGATATTAGTTGGCAATTCTTTCTAACTTAGTCGTGGGCATGTTTAGGGAAAATCTAAGCTTTTTAGGTGTTGTTTTGAAAATTACCAAAAATGGCAAAAAACAACTTTGGAAGAAAATTACCAAAAAGGGTAATTTTTGGATTTCCTTGATTTTTTCGATATTTTTTTATTTAGGAGTTTGCAGAGAATTGTAGAAGACGTTGGTGATGAATGAAAGATATTGAAGTTTCAAAATATATGTTTATTTGTCATGTAATTGAGTTTTATCATTAACAGAGAGTTGTGTGCTACATCAATTTCACATTTCACATTTACATTTTATATTTTACATTTTACATTTCACATTTAAAATTTTACATTTTAGATTTCATTCCTTTCATAGTTCACATTTCAATGTCATCCATTTGAACAAATTTTATGTATTTCATATTTCATTAACCCACTTCACATTTCACATCGGGGTCTATTTGGGGTCCGTTTGGGCACATTTTTAGGAACTGAAAGTTTCATTTAGGGCTCCGAAATCAGCTTTTAGTATTTTTTCCTAGTTTTTAGAAAGTTTGTTTTGTAATAAATTTGAAATTATGTTTCTAATCTCAAATATCAGTTGGCAATTTTTTCTAACTTAGTTGTGGGCATGTTTACGCAAAATCTCAGCTTTTTAGGTGTTGTTTTGAAAATTACCAAAAATGGCAAAAAACAACTTTGGAAAAAACTGCCAAAAAGGGTAATTTTTAGATTTCCTTATTTTTTGGGGTTTTGGTTAGTTAAGAGTTTGCAGAGAATTGTAGAAGACGTTGGTGATGAATGGAAAATATTGAAGGTTCAAAATATGTGTTTATTTGTCTTGTAATTGAGTTTTATCATTAACAGAGAGTTGTGTGCTACATAAATTTCACATTTCACATTTCACATTTCACATTTCACATTTCAATGTCATTCATTTAAACAAATTTTATTTAATTCATATTTCATTAACCCACTTCACATTTCACATTTCACATTTCAAAATTCACAATTCACAATTCATATTTCAAATTTCACAATTCAAATTTCAAATTTCACATTTCACATTTCACATTTCACATCGGAGTGCGTTTGGGCACATTTTCAGGAGCTGGAAGTTTCATTTAGGGCTCTGAAACCAACTTTTAGTATTTTTAACTTAGTTGGCAATTCTTTCTAACTTAGTCGTGGGCATGTTTACGCAAAATTTCAGCTTTTTAGGTATTGTTTTGAAAATTACCAAAAATAGCAAAAAACAACTTTGGAAAAAAACTGCTAAAAAGGGTAATTTTCAGATTTCCTTGATTTTTTGGGTTTTTGGTTATTTAAGAGTTTGCAGAGAATTGTAGAAGACATTGGTGATGAATGGAATATATTGAAGGTTCAAAATATGTGTTTATTTGTCATGTAATTGAGTTTTATCATTAACAGAGAGTTGTGTGCTACATCAATTTCACATTTCACATTTCACATTTCACATTTCATTTATTTCACATTTAAAATTTCACATTTCACATTTCATTTATTTCACATTTCACATTTCAATGTCATTCATTTGAACAAATTTAATGTATTTCATATTTCATTAACCCACTTCACATTTCACATTTCACATCGAGGTCCATTTGGGTACATTTTCAGGAGCTGAAAGTTTCATTTAGGGTTCAGAAATCAACTTTTAGTGTTTTTTCCTAGTTTTAAGAAAGTTTATTTTGTAATAAATCTGAAATTATGTTTCTAATCTTGAATATTAGTTGGCAATTCTTTTTAACTTAGTCGTGGGCATGTTTAGGCAAAATCTCAACTTTTTAGGTGTTGTTTTGAAAATTACCAAAAATGGCAAAAAACAACTTTGGAAAACAACTGCCAAACAGGGTAATTTTTCAGATTTCCTTGATTTTTTTAGGTTTTGGGTTTTTTAAAAGTTTGCAGAGAATTGTAGAAGACGTTGGTGATGAATAGAATATATTGAAGGTTAAAAATATGTATTTATTTGTCTTGTAATTGAGTTTTATCATTAACAGAGAGTTGTGTGCTACATTAATTTCACATTTCACATTTTACATTTTACATTTCACATTTCATTCATTTCACATTTTACATTTCATTCATTTCACATTTGACATTTCAATGTCATTCATTTAAAATAATTTTATGTATTTCATATTTCATTAACCCACTTCACATTTCACATTTCACATTTCATATTTCACATTTCACATTTCACATCGGAGTCCGTTTGGGAACATTTTCAGAAGCTGAAAGTTTCATTTAGGGCTCAGAAATCACATTTCACATTTCACATTTCATATTTCAATGTCATTCATTCGAATAAATTTTATTTATTTCATATTTGATTAACCCACTTCACATTTCACATTTCACATTTCACATTTCACATTTCACAATTCACAATTCACATTTCACATTTCACATTTCACATTTCACAACAAGATCTGTTTGCGCACATTTTCAGGAGCTGAAAGTTTCATTTAGGGCTCCGAAATCATCTTTTAGTGTTTTTTTTCTAGTTTTTAGAAAGTTTGTTTTGTAATAAATCTAAAATTATGTTTCTAATCTTGAGTATTAGTTGGCAATTATTTCTAACTTAGTCATGGGCATGTTTAGGCAAAATCTCAGCTATTTAGGTGTTGTTTTGAAAATTACCAAAAATGGCAAAAAACATCTTTGGAAAAAAACTACCGAAAAGGGTAATTTTCAGATTTTTTCCTTGATTTTTTTGGTTTTTGGTTATTTAAGAGTTTGCAGAGAATTGTAGAAGATGTTGGTGATGAATGGAAGATATTGAAAGTTCAAAATATATGTTTATTTGTCTTGTAATTGAGTTTTATCATTAACAGAGAGTTGTGCTACATCAATTTCACATTTCACATTTCACATTTTACATTTTACATTTCACATTTCACATTTCATTCATTTCACATTTCACATTTCATTCATTTCATATTTCAATGTCATTCATTTGAACAAATTTTATGTATTTCATATTTCATTAACCCACTTCACATTTCACATTTGACATTTCACAATTCACATTTCACATTTCATATTTCACATGTCACATCAAGGTCTATTTGGACACATTTTCAGGAGCTGAAAGTTGAAAAATATATGTCATTTCCTTCTAATTAATATGGCGGCATTGCCCTTTATCTATTAAAATTTATTTCAAACATTAGTAGTTCAATATTATTAAAATGAAAAATGAAAATATTTAAGAATAATATGCAAATCAAAATGGTAATATTTAAATACTAAATCTTATACATTGAAATATTGGAAAATATGGTGGCATTTCTGTCCATATATTAAAACTATATTTCAAATAAAAGAGTAATATTATTTTTAAATTAAAATATTTAAATATTACCCTATAAATGTAATATATTAAAATTTTAGAAAATATGACGACATTGCATCCATAGAAAAACATTATAAACTAAAACTAATACATTATATAGTAAATTTTAACTATAAATCTAAAACATTAAAAAGTAAATCTAAAACTAATATATAAAATATATCTAAAACATTAAAAAGTAAATAAAACATTAAAACATTATAAACTAAATCTAAAAATTTAAATGGCAACATTGCCTTCTATATTTTAAAATACTAAAAAGTAAATATAAATAATAAACTTAAATCTAAATCTAAATTCAAATATTAAATTTAAATCTAAATATTTAAATTATATATAAAAACAAAGTAATTAAAGAAATAAATATGAAAGGCTCTTCAAATTCCTCTTTTGCATTGTCTCTCCAAATCCGAAAAAGCATGCAATTTTTTTTTTTTTAAATTAATTTTCTTCTCCTTTATTTTCGGCCTTTTATGGTCTTATATTTCTATTTTTATTTTAATTTCAAGTTTTTCTAATGCCTTTTGGCATTTTTGAAGTTTACAAAATCAAAGTAATTAAATAAATAAATATGAAAGGCTTTTGAAATTCCTCTTTGCATGCTTGTCTCCCCAAATTCCTCTCCAAATCCGAAAAAGCATGCACATTTTTTAAAAAAAATAATTTTCTTCAAATGCCATTTGGCACTACTTTTTTTTTGGCCTTTTATGGCTTTATATTTCAATTTTTTATTTTATTTTCAAATTTTTCTAATGCCATTTGGCATTTTTGAAGTTTTTTTAAAAATTAAAATATTAAAAAACAATATTTAAATCAAAATGGCAATATTTAAATAAAAATATAATATATTGAAATTTTTGAAAATATGGCAGCATATAAAAACATTATAAATTAAAATTAATCATTATAAAGTAAATCTAAAACATTATAAATTAAATCTAAAATTAATTTATAAAATATATCTAAAACATTAAAAAATAAATTAAAATATTAAAATATTGTAGACTAAATCTAAATCTAAATGACAATATTGCGCTCCATATTTGAAAATACTAAAAAGTAAATGTAAATATTAAACCTAAATTTAAAGACCTCTAGTATGATGTTTATCTCAATGAGTTGTAGTCTCATGCTATATAGAATGCCTTAATCAAGGATTCTATCCACGTGAATCTCATCGGCGATTCTATCCATGAGTTCCCACTACTATAGTCTCAGAATTGTTTTACCTTCAATAGTGGACCCCCTCTCAACCAATATGATTGAGTTTGTCATAAATTGACTGAATCATTTGTTTCCTTAGAAGCTAAATTTTGCCAACTTCTTGACCTTTCTGAATATGTCAGACTCCCTCTGAATCTGAATTTCATATGCTTTCATCCTTTTCAAATATTTTCAAGTATTTCCTTTCGTAAGGTGAGCCCATTAATACGATACTCATAATCATGTCCTTCTGCATAACATATCAGTTTCATTCAAATTCTTATGTTAATTTTCTTCAAATTCATTTGCAAAATTCTTCTTTCTATTAATCTTATACTTAAGACCAATTGAGAATGTGGCAAATGTAATGTCAATTATCTTGATAATCTAGCAAGATTAAAGGATCCAATGGATAACAATATATCGATCATATGTCTAATCACTGTATACCCAAATGATAATAACTTTAATATGGTTGTTGTATTCTGATTTGTAATGTTGAACGTATATATATGCCAAAAGTGGCTACTACTAAATCTTGGGTAATTCAAGTATGGCTAAGAAGTGCAATAAGAAATGATGGTCCTTATATGATCAGTATTCCTTATTTGATCTTTTAGATGTATGTATTATATGCATTTATAAATCTCATATTCCTTCGATTGATTTCCAGATAAACATATGATTAATGTTCCTCCTTGTCAAGTATCTCAGTATATCTGATCCAAATCTATCCCTCTCATTTATCGACTGTTCAATGACCAAGATGCTGACTGGTTTCTTATTCCATGAAATTGTTGGAGTGTTTGATGGTCGTGTATTTGCTTCCCTTCCTAATTTTTTCCTTTCCATTATCATTATCAGACTCTGGCATCTTGAAGATATGTGACACATAATTATTGCAGTGTATTCATGTGACCCTTTTTAACTATGTGGAATCGCCCATATTTTATTAAATCCACTTTCTTCATGAATGGTTGTTGAAATTATGTGAGGATAGAATCTTCAAAAACTCATTGATAGCGATCATGGGTAGTCTAAGGGGATATGAGAATGGACTCTCTCTTGAGGGTCTTTGAATTTTCTACACTTGATGTAATGATCCCTTAATTGAGATCTATCTTAATTTAATCCTTTGTACGGTTACTTATGATTTTCAATAATTTTGATTCACAATTCAGACATATTGTTTCCCACAAATCGCACCCAAAAGATTTCACGGTAGTTCAAAATATTATTTGTCATTATTATAGTTCTCATTTTCTATATGAAGGGATCTCAAGTTGCAAGGCTCGGTTCCAATAATATATGGATCCTATTATTATATATTTCTTGGATAGTTTCTTGTAACAGGAGCCACGCTTCATATATGCTTGAATAAGTGAGAACTTTTGAAGTCTCCACACTATTTATGGGTACTTCCACCTCCTCAATGTTGAGTATCAATATCTAACAATGATCAGATCAAGATATTTCTAGAAATATGATTTGGGTCAAACTCCAAGTTCTCGTTTGAAGAAACACATAATGATACACACGACTATATAAATTTCACCACTTAGATAATTAAAGGAATGACCATCATAGAAACCACAAAACAATATACTGGTCTATATTCAAACATCACGTATATTTTTCATTGTCTTCACCTTTGTGCAAAGTATAGCTACTATCTCGATTGGATGCCTGAAATTCTATGTCTCGAGTGTCCTTCCATGGTGCTCTGTCACTCCTCCGTGTACTTTCATTTTCATGGTTAAACATGTTCACCAGTACAGAGTACCTCTCCTGGATTCTTGAACGTGTATCGTAGACCCTTCAGATTGCTATTGTCGCATTCATAACCTCCTCTCTATGTTGTGCTCTTATCATCTTTTGTGCACCTCTCCTCACTATATATTTTTAGCGGCAATGCTCCCTAGATATTCTGAACAACTCCTCCGGTTGAACTCCATTCTTTGTTGACTGAATATAAAATGTTGATTGGATTTTTTTCAACCTCTTGTGGCCCCTGATCATGGGTAGTCTACGGGGGATATTATCAAATGTTAATGGGTAGATCAACACCATCTCACTTGGCTGCTCATTCTTCACATTGTATCGATGCTAAATCTATTTTTTTGACTGTCACTATTCATCTTGAGACATGCCATATATTTCCTATAGGTTAGGCTCTGATACCATGTTGTAAAATCAAGATCATCCTATAGAGAAAATCTGGTGCTTATTATTGTGCTATACGCTATATGTATTTTACTAATTATATATTGTTGTGTGTTGTAGAGGAGAAGACGATGTCATTGTAATTGATTGCTTTCCTCGCAACACATGATTCATTCAAATATCATTCAAGGGCATCTCTACGTAGAGACATGACTCTACGTGGCTGAAGCCATGTAGAGATATGTCTATATGTAGACATGCCTCATATGAAGCCGTGCATATAATGGCCGACCCGATATATATTAATGGACTTACGTTATATCAATCAAATCGATGCTATTGTTTTAACAAAATATTGACATCTTTGTTTATAGAAAATACAGTAGAAAACATAAATGAATTTAACAGTAGATGGCCATAGTCATATTAGTATTTTTCTTTCAAAGCAAGTGCCATGTTTTCAGCCAAAGAATGCAGATTTTCAGAAAATAAAGCTTGTTTTCTTCCAGAAAAGCCATCGAATCATAATTGCATGGTAAATATGGCGGTGTCCAGAAATGTCCACTTTTCAAAGAGAGAAAATTTAGAGTTTCATTAATCAAGAAATGAAGAAAACTTTTCATCAAAGAGCCAGCATATAATACAAGAAGATACAGTAACGTTTCTTCTACAGCAGAAGCGACAAAGAAAGAATTTTTTGACAGCAATAAAGACAACATCAAACCTTCTCATTTCCATGGTGGCCAAGGAAGAAGTCACATTTTTATAGAGTTTATAGAGAAAAATAGATATACAGAGAAAGCATGGCGGCTAGACTTTCCATGCATTTCAAATAACAAAAAATCCTTTCAGAACAACAACATGAAGTCAATTTCAAATAAAACTATTTTTTCAAAGCAAGAAGGATATAGATTTTCAATGAAATGTAGAGAAAGATCAGACATTTTCTTTCAAAGAAAGCAAATCCAATGAGAGAGAACAAAAAAATCTGATTTCAAGCAAGAATGTAACCCACAAAAATAGAATTCCTCATACCCGTGTTTTGAAGAGCTTCTCTTGCAGTTTAAATCAGATTTTTTCTCCATGGCAGCCACTCACTCGACAGAAGGTGTTGTTAAGCTTAAAGTCTGCAACAAAGAAGCTGCAAAAATCCTTCTATGGTAGCTAGGACAACACTTTCCCCTCTCTCATGGCGATATCATAGGGTTTTGAAACCCTATTCAAGCGAAAACTCCCCAAATTCCTCCAGAAGGCATCAAACTCAATTGCAAATGAGGAAAACATTTTGTTTAACCTTTTTAGGGTTGGGCGACATGTTTCAGCATATTGTATTCCTTTTTGAAATCCGGGGAGTTTTGATTTCTATTGGATCCATTTTTCTTGTAGAAATAAAATAAATTCATTCACTTTGATAATGTTAAAAATGAAAAGAAATAAGTAAAAAATAAGCAAAACCAGGAAAGAATCTAAGCAAGTGAATGCATGAAAAGGTATTACCATAAACAAGGAGAGAGAAAGCTCCAAGATTCAACACAAGAAGGCAAGATATTTGGAAGGGGAAAGAAAATAAAACCCCTTGTGACATTATGAATGAGGCATGAAAAGCCTAAGAAGAGGAGAGAGAAAGAGCGAATTGCTCATACAATAATTGAGAAGAGGAAGAAACCTCATTAGTTTTTTGAGAGAAGAAGAGACATCTCTTTAATAGAGATGTGAGAAAAGAGTTGCATGGTAACTCCCATATCTATGTATGCCACATTTCATAAGTGTGTGAGGGCCAAGTGTGAGATTCCTCTTAAGGAG
>MU225995.1:437596-461998 GCA_018584345.1 Thuja plicata
AGTGGAAAGAAGACAAAAAAGAAGTATATTAGGATACCTTGGCTTATATCCTAATATATTACAACAAAGATTAAATAGTCTAACCTTGGTTTATAAATACACCAAGGAAAGATTACAAATTCTAACAGATAATAAGTAACATAACAATATAGTAATATATTACTTAAATCAAGTGATATATTGCTATATTGTTTATGTTAATTTATTAAATAAGTTAATTTTATTTTTATTTTTTATATTTGCAAATAATTGTAATTAAATAGACAAATAATTGATATTGTTATAAATCAATTAATTGTTATTTAAAAGATTGCAAATATAAAATATAACAAATTACAAGTTGATTTATTATTCCTTAAGTCAATTTTCAAATTTGGAGAGATAAGGGTGTTTTAATGGCTTGAGGACTTATTCTAGGAGTCATTTGAATCTTTTTAGGAGAGTTGGAGAAGTCCTAGGGTCAAATTTGACTTTCTCTTGGGATTTGGGAGGAAATTATGGCTAGTTGGAGCATTTTTGGGGTTGTTGGGATGAGTCACAAAGATAGTTAATGCCTCAGCTAGATTTTTTCAGTCTTCTAGTGCTTTTAGAGGGAGTTTCAGGTGCTATTTTTCAGGCTTTATTATTGCTTCTGACCCAAGGGTTTCGGTACTTAGAGAAGTTTGTAACTCTTTTGGTTGCAGTTCTGATTATGCAGAGGAAGGTTTTGTGACATATTTTTGTCCTTGGCAGTTTTATGCAGAAGTTTGTAACTCATTATTGAAGATCAAATACAAGTAACAGCAGCTGAGTTTATGTTATCTAAATTTCTTTTGGAGCCTTCTTTTCTTTATGCATTTATGTGCACATTTTTAGGTGATTTGATAAAGATAACTAGTTGTAGAAAAGTATGTTTGCTTGCAGGTTGTAGTTTATGTCTTAGTGTGTGAAACTGATAAGTGAGGCATTTGTTTTCCTCCTTGGTTTGGGTCATATTTCAGACTTTATTACAAAATACTTATGCAAGCCTATAAAAAAAGGATGTGTTTTGTATTCATTTAGATAGTGTAAAGCCCTTCTTTAGTTATTTGCAGTTGCACTTTCATATTATTTTGGTGTATCACCTAGTTCGCAGTAGTTTAAATTTCAATCTTAAGGTTCATTTCAAGCAATCTCTTTCCCTTTTCCTTATCAAAGTTTGGTTAAGTTTTTAGGAGCTATAAGTGATCATCAAATAGGAAATGGCCTAGAATATAGAGATTCATTCCAGTTATAGAAAAATCCCACCACCTAGGAATGATTCCATGTTGACCAATATTTCAAGCTATAAACTATAAGCTTGAGGGTGCAAATTTTGGGTCTTAACATCAATATTTTTTGTAGCAGCTGTAGTACAACCAATAGTACCTTTGCAAGAGACCCCCATAACTATTATACCAGCTGGTCCAATAGTGCTAACACCTAATGCACAACCCAATAATCATGAAAGTGTTATTCTAGCACAATCGGTGGAGTCGCAAGAAATTAAGCACTTTTTACAAACATTTGGTAATGAGATTTTTAACATGAAGAAACAACATAACCATACTTACAAGCCTTATTGGCATCGTTATTAGCTCCGATATCAACAAAATTAGGGGAATAAGCCCTTTTACTAGAAAAATAATCAAGGCCAAAGACCCCATCTTAAGAATAGGCCTTATCAGGCTTATAATCCAAATGCTACCAGCACTTCAAAGAAGCTTGTACTTGTATAGAACAATCTGGCATAGGACTATGAGTGATGTTTCCCATGCAATCAGCCCCATTATCAGAGCACATATACAAATGGGGTTACTAATCAGGTTACTAATCAGGCTTTAATAGTGTAAAACATTCCAAATCTACAACTAAGTACTTTAGATGAATCTTCTTACAGAAGCATGAAGGACAACCACAAGAAATGAGACTCCTAAATTGAAAAAGTGAAGATTCCTATGGTGTGAATCATGTTGGTCCATCAATTACAGATAATACAAGAAGTAAGAAAAGGGCACTTGATTGTAGGCAACAAAATGTTCATGGTTCAATACCAACAAGGAATGTTGTAGAAGATTCTGGACCTTCTACTAATGTTGGACCTATTAATTGAGATGCTAATTAGCTAAGTGTTCATAATGTGTACATATTCTAGAGAGACCAACCTATAGCAAGCAAGGAACAACAAAATAATACAACACAACCAGTTGTGCCAGCTGGTTCTAATGTTGAGGTTTCTACTCCTAAAGGTCAAACAAATGTTATTGTGCCTCCAATTAACATACTAGACCATATGAAAAAGGTTAATGTTTCTGTGTCCATGTGGAATTCATTAAGTATTCCTAGTCAAAAGGATCTTTTACAATCAGCCTTGTTAGAATTGAATATTTCTAGTGAGTCTAATCACAAAAAGTCCAAAATTGTGTTAACAAATGCTACTATAAATTAAAAGGAACGACAAGTGTTAAAACTCAAGCCTCCCTTTTATGTAGCTTAGTCACGTGTAAACAAATTATATACAAACTGGGGATTGAATATGAGCCACTTGAAAAGGGAGTCGTTCAGTTTGATTTAACAATGACTAAGACAATAGGAGGCATAAAAGGACTGAGTTTAACCTGATAAGCATGTCCACATTTCTCCATCCCCACAAGACATCTACATTATTGAGTTGCCATCGTATTTTGCAATATGTCTGTCAAGGGATTTCAAAGCTAAATAGGTGAACATTTGTCTTCAAACTGGTGGGACATGATTTTTAGGATCATATATGGAACAAAAGTTACCACTAAGTCTAAACTTATTGCTAAAGATCGCATTGAACCTTATACTCCATGTTCCATTAATGGCACCTTGGTTGCAAGTGAGCTAGAAGAACAACTTGCTATCCAAGAGGGTACAACATAGATTGATAACATACCTAAAATACTCTTGGATGAGTGGGCTTCTCTAAATTAGGCAAAAGGTTCCACTGAGCATATAGAACTTTTTGAGTTGGTATGTATTTCATGCATGAAGCTGACTCATTCATGGCCAACTTGGAAAAGAGCGCAAATCAATAGGATGGCCATCAAAGTAACAAGGTCTGGGAATTGTTTTTGACATTTCCATGTGTAAGGTTGGTGTTGGTGGTGGTTGTATGTTGGTTTCTACAACTAGAGAAAAGTATTACTCAACCTTCAGGTTCTATTTCAATTCTTCAAACAACACAACTGAGTATGAAGCCCTCATTCATGGGCTAGAATGGGCAAAGAGAATTGGAATTAGCTCTTTGAAAGTGCACGGGGATAGCGAATTAGTGTTCAATCAGGTAAGAAACCTCAATCGTACAAAGAAAAAATTGCTCAAATATTACAAACACAGTGTATGAGACCTTCTAGAGGGTTTTGATGCATTTAATATGATTTCCATTCCCAGAAATCAAAACAAACATGCTAACAGGTTGGGTGTTGAATTTGATATTCCTAAGGAAATCAACAATGATAAGTGTAACCAACATGTTAAGATCATTTTTAAACCTGTTGTACCCGATAACAACATTCACTTGCAGGTATTTGAGTGACCAACAAATAGTGAAATTTGTAAGGGAGGAAGCTGAGTTCTCGCATGCTAACCAAGAGAATCTTTAACTTCAATAATATGACCAAATCATCCAGCTGAATAATAAAAAGATGCCAAAGGGTTTGGTCACCCTTGAATCTATTTTCAATATTGATGATGAGGCTAGAAAGCCCAAGGCCAAAATACAAATTCAACAGAACCATTATGAAGAAGTTGAAGTTTTCAAAGGCAAACTGCCCAAATTGGGAAAGGTATGTACAAAATATGAGAAACTTGCATTTATTCAACCATTTCAAGTATTTAATGATACATTTGCATGGGAGTAAAATGATTTAGAGGTATTTAATCCATAGCTAGTTGAGCATACCATTGAATTAGAACCTAATGCCAAACTTGTAAGGCAAAAAAAGAGGCCTATCAATCCCAAATTAGAGCCTCTCATGCAAAAAGTGTTAAACAAGCTTAAAGAAAGTAGTGTCATATTCCCCATCAAGCACACATCATGGATCGTGAACCTTGTTCTTGTTAGTAATATTTTAGTAAAGGATGAAGATCAGTTTAAAACAACCATTACCACCAAATGCAGTACCATGGCCTACAAGAAGATGGCCTTTTTTTTTTTCTAATTTTGGGGCAACCTTTAAAAAAGCCATGGATATGGCTTTCGGTAACAACAAATCTTGGAAATTAAGAGCATCATATCCATTAAGGGCCATTAATGGTGTAATCTGAATAAACATGTGATATGTAGTGTTGTAGTTATACTCACCATGCTGCAACCACTTCACCCATGCCTTTTGTTTCCTTGCTATGTGTTTACAGAGATATCCCTCAATGCATTTGCTAACTAATTCAGTCTGTTTGTCAGTTTCAAGTTGGTAGCTAGTGCATGTGGTGAAATCTATCCCACATAACCAGAAGAGCTCTTTCTAGAAAAGACTCATGAATTTATTGTCCTGATAATTGAAAATAGTCTATGGCATTCCATGTAATACAAATATATCCAAAAAAAATAACTCTCCTACTTGTACTATAGTGTATGCGGAGGCAATGACAAAGAAATGTGTGAAATTAGTTAAATGATCCACCACCACATAGATGAAATCCTTGGACCTTAGGTAGGCCTGTGATGAAATCCATTGACAAACTGCCCCATTTATTTTCTGAAATAAGTAGGGGCTATAGTAACCCTCTTGGAAAAGTGTGCTCATGTTTATTTTTCTGACAAACTTGGCACTCTCGTACATATTGTAATACATCTATTTTGAGCCCCTTCCATGTGAAGTGCTCTGTCACGTGTCTGTAAGTTTTAAAGCATCCCTAGTTACCTGTCATAGGTGAGTCAGGAAAAGCTCTCAAAATATTCTAAGTTCTAAGACCTCTCATACATATTGTAATACATCTATTTTGATCCCCTTCCATGTGAAGTGCTCTATCATGTGTTTGTAAGTTTTCAAGCATCCCTAGTAACCTGCCATAGGTGAGTCATGAAAATATCTCAAAATCTTCTGCTTGATCCAGGCATGAACAAAATTCCATCCTTGTAGATAATCAAATCATTTTCCACTAAATACCTCTTATCCTATACTGTGCCATCGATAATGCTTGTAGCCCACTTGTCCTTCGTATACTCTACTGAAATCAACTTCCCCCAATCATCTGATATCGCTTGTAAAGCACACATGTAAGGTTTTTGAGACAAGGCATCAACAACAATGTTTTTCTTTCCTTTGATGAATACTATGTAGAAGTCATAATCCTGTAACTTGTTGACCAATTTTTGTTGCCTGTCATTCAAATTTTTTTTCCCAAGGAAATGCTTCAGACTATTATGATCTATTTTGAATTTGAATTTGTTGCCCACCAAGTACTATTTGAATTTAGCCAAAGCATGCATAATCGCTAACATTTCATTTTCATATATGTTGTAACTCCTCTCAATACCTCTTAACTTCCTACTCCCAAATGCAATGGGGTGCTTATCCTACATCAAAACTACCCCAACTCCCTCTCCTAAAACATCACAGTGAAGGTCAAATGGTTTGCTACAATCTAGAATTGATAGAAGTGGACAAGTGCTCATTAGTTCCTTAAACCTATCAAAACATTGTTGGATCATGTCTGTCCACTCGAAAACATCCTTCTGAGTCAAATCTATGAGAGGAGCTGCTAAATGTGAATACCCTTTAACAAAATAGCAGTAGAAACTACAAAGATCCACTCGAACACCCTTAACACTAATAATGTGCCTCAAGTATAAAAATTTAGTCATCCCAAATTCACATGTTGACATCTTACCAAACACAGATTCCCTCTATAAAATGCTTAGCACAATATCAAGGTGTTTCAAATGCTCCTCCCAAGTCCTACTGTAAAACAATATATCATCAAAAAAAATTAGAACAAGCCTCCTCAACTGCTATCTAAATACCATGTTCATGCATGACTGGAAGGTAGTTGGTGCATTAGTCAAGCCAAAAGGCATGACTAGAAACTAGAAATGCCTATAGTGGCACCTGAATGTTGTCTTATCTACATCATCTTCCCTAACTCGTATCTGATGGTAACCTGATCTTAATTCTATCTTAGAGAAGTAGTAGGCTCCATGTAACTCATCAATGAGTTCATCTATATGGAGAATCTGACATCTGTTCATGATAGTTTTCTTATTTAATTCCCTATAGTCTATGTACATCCGAAAACTACCATCCTTCTTTTTGACTAAAACCACTGCTGAAGCGAATGGGCTCTTACTAGGTGTAATGTGTCCCATCTTGAGGAGATCCTTAATAGCCTTTTCAATCTCATCCTTATACCTCTTTGGATGCCTATATGGAGTAAAGATCACTAGTTTAGTTCCCTCGAGTTCTATCACATGCTCAATCCCTCTATCACATACTCATGCTTCTGCTGCTCAGTGTCTTCTGGCATCGCCAAAATCTATGATGACCACTACACCTTATCCTACCATATCAATTTCTTCATCTACCTGAGTGACACAACTCTATGTCACCCATCTGATAAGGCTCTAAGTACCACCTTCATTCCTTGATGCTAAAAGTTCATCTCCATTCTATCTAGATTGAAAGTTAACTCGTAGAGTGACTTTATCCAAGTCATACCGAGAATAACATTGTAATCATCCACGTTGACCACTAAAAATTTACCAATCATGTCATAGTTACCCATTAACATATGTAGATCATTGATCAAATGAGTTCTCTACAACTTATGACCACTAGCCACTCTGACTCTGAAATGTCCATTCCACTTAGTCCAAAGTCCTTTCCTCTGAATGAGTATCTTTGAAATAGAATTGTGGGTTGCACCTGTGTCCACTAAATTAATGAGTCGCTACCCTTGTATCACACTTCTCACCCTGAATGTTATTTCTTGGTCATCACCAAAGAGACATGCCCTTGTCTTCCCATCACCTTAATCTTCTTCTGTATGTTTTCCCTCATCGCTGCCCTCAGAAACATTTTATTGTTCTTCATTCTTAGAGACTGATACCTTAGCTGTAAAATACTCTATCTAGGTTGAATTTTCCTTTACTGGACACTTATGTGAAAGGTTCCAAGGTTTCCTACAATGAAAACATACTTTTTTCCTTCTCAACTCATTCATCTGGTCATTTTCTAACTTCTTTCTTTCATTCTTGGGTTCAGTATCTTTATGAAAGGTCTTCTTATCCTTGTCCTTTTTGGAAGTGAAATCCTTAGAATGAAATTTGTCTTTGAAGATGAAGTCTCCATGTCCCTAGCCTTCTTATAGGCCTCCTGTAATGTGGTTGGATTAAGTCTTTTAATCCACCCCTTTAGTTGTTCTGCAAGCCCATCCATAAATAACACCAACAATCTCCTCTAAGAGATTTGTAACCAAGATCGAGAGTCTATGAAACTTTGATACGAAGTTGTCAATTGAGCCCCATTGTTTAAGTTAAGCTAATTCTTTAAAGTGAAATTTTGGGTCCTTATCAAAACACTCAATCAAGTTCTCAGTGAACTCAACATAGGAGGTAATCTGGTCATGGCCCATAATGACCATGTCATGGTGCAGCCACTCATGTGCAATGCCATTCTAATGTAATGCAACAAATTTTATGGCTTCTTCTTCTGGCATGGGGTTCAACTGAAGATATGTCTTCCTTCCGTACCCATGCCTTGGTAGTATTTTTCTAGATCCATCAAAATATGGTTAGGAGATCTTGCTAACCTTCTTCTGTAAGTCACTATGTTGTCCTCTACCTCCTATACATAGAAAATATTTCACTCTGACATCCATATACTCTCTGAAAGAAATGGCTTCTCAAAAATCCTCTCCCCCATCTTCCCAATCTCTCTAGTCTAGCTGCATGGCCAAAATTATCAGCCATCTCTCCCCCCTTCATAACCTCCAATACCTCCATTTTGCCCATTTTGCCCATTTTTCCCAGTGTTATTTCCTCTATTATTCCCTTCATTATTTCCTACATTATTACATCCAATATTCAAATTCATTCCCAACTGCCTGGCCATCATCTACATCATCATGTCCATCCACTGAGTCTGCTCCCTTGCTCTCTTTCAGCCAAATGTTGTCCCTGCGCCAAGGTATCTAGTAACTGTAAAAAACTCTCCTCACTAGGGTCACTATCATTCCTCTCAGCCATGTTTCTTCTCACCTGTTCACCTATACCTGTATGATCTGCAGGATTTTCCTGTTTCTCTTGTCCTGTGTTTAATCAAGTCATAGTATTAGTACCCAAGTACCCCCACCTCCACCATTGTGCATCCACGCCTTTGCCGGGATGGATACTTGAATTTTGATTTTTGAATTTTACTATTGGGTATGTACTATGTTACTATGTTGAATATTCAATGGTTCTGGTTCATGCTGCAATTTTGGTATGTTCAAGTGTAGAATGGTTAACAATGCAAGAAATATAGGACAATACAACAAGCATTCAAAGATACCATTAATACAATTACTAATAAACATCTAATTACCAATACCAATGAAATGCACAAAGTACCATACCAGAATACCAAGATTGGTGAGGAAATGTTTATTTCTATTTTTATTACCAGAGACCAACAACTCCATACAATAAACTGAAGTAAATATATAATAGTCGGTTGGTTGGGGAAACCAACGGACACATCTCCTCGCTCCTAACTACCCTCCCAACAAACCATAACTAATTCTAATACAAAATGACTTTATTTCCTACTACATATATCCCCCCATAAAAATGTCATCTTCCAGATGACTATACAAAAAGAAAATCAGACTTCAGAGTTGGGTTGTGAAGACATCCCTGGTCTTGGAGCTCATTCTCAGATGCATAGGAGATCCTGTTCAACTAACTTTTTCTTGGCCCGAACTCCTTGGAGCACCCGTAATGCATCCATCTTTTTGGCTTCAACTGCTACTAACTTCTCTTCTAGTCCAGCTCGTTCTATCTTCCATTTAGTTTCCCACGTAGCTTTTTCCTCTTCCCAATCCTTCTTCATTTTCTTTGTCAAATCTTTTTCTTTCTACAGTTGCAAGTATTTCCTCCTGAAGGCCACCTCCATTTCTCAAAGTGTGTACAAGAGGGGTGGCTACTCCTGGTGCTCCACTATGATGCCTGGGGCTGTCTAGCTTTTAGCTATTTCTTCTTTTTTGTATCCACTCTAGTAGAGTAGGCTCCAATCTATGTGGCACTCCCCCTTTCATGAATATTTCCAAGGACTTCGCTGCTTTGACTATTGCTTCAATATTCTAACTTTTGTCCTGCTGGATGATTTCCTTTGTGGTGTGCTCCATATCTTGATATACTTTATTTCCTACTACATCAAGTATTTCAATTTGGTATGTTATACAAAAATATCATTTGATAACTAGCATTTCAAGTCTATATGTAATATGTATAGCATGCAACACCCACCGCTCCCCCACCCCCCACCCCCCACTGTTGTCCCCCCACAGTCCCAAAATTGAGACAATTTGTACCCCCATCTTAGAAACTCATCCCGACGCCCACCCACGCCAGTGTTACATTGATTATAATGATGAGTTAAAGGTTGAACACTCCAATCTATCATATCACTACTTGTTCATTATATTTTGTACCGACCAGAATGGAAAGATACACTGATTTGATACCATTGTAAAGATACCCCCTTATTCTAATAATTTTTCAACCTTTTCAACTTATAGGAATTTTATCAAACAAATTTAGACATTTTCAGATTGGACAATACAATGCAAGTAAATGTGAATTCATTCAATATTTTTAAATGTTGATTACAAATAAACAACCTAGATTTATTTTCAAAACTTTAACTATTATTGCAAATAGGAGTATACATGTTGCAGACATGGTAGTCTGTTTGGAATTACTGTCTCAGTCTTGCTACAGTTCCCCTTGACTAATACGGCACACCCAACAAGGCTTATCAGCAAATACGACATACTCAGCAATGTTTATCAGCAAGTACGATACCCCTAATTACAACAACTAGTAATGATAGGTACATGAGATGTGTTTATCAGTTCAAACCTTCAACAAGCATCCTAACACAACACCTCCAATATCTTCATAGAACTTAAATCAATATGCACTTCTCTACGACCATACTAGGTTTCAGAGGAATGCTGAAAATGATTAGTAGCAATCAAGAAATTACCAGTAACATCTGAAAACATATAAAGACTGAAAATACTTTTAAAAGTACTTGATGGAAGAATTTATCACTCCAATAATGCCTTTTAGGTCTGTCAAAATGTCATAGAAAACTCACTAGTCATGACCACTATTCACAATACTATAGCAATACACTATTCACGCTACTATAGCAAAATAATTATTCACATCACTATAGCGAATTACTATTCATGCCACTGTAGCAATACACTGATTTCCTTCAATACAATGCCTCCAGCTCTCCAAAAATGAATCTCAAGACTGTGTTTTTGAGCGATGTCAAGATTGTTAGAACAGAGTGTTTGCATCCCCCAAGCATGTGTGATTCATTTGACAAGGTGAATCATATGAAAAAAACTTGTCAAGAAATTGGGTGTTGTTTACCATAACATGCCCTCTACTTTCCATTGTAGTTGTAGGTCCTTTAGTGTTGATTATGAGTACTCATAATCAAACTAAATGTATTTCCTAGATCTAAAAAGCAACAAATTGTGTGATTGCACATGAACACAACAATGAAACATGAATTAATGCAAAAATATTGATATACCACTTTGTGGGTGACTTTATTTTGACACCTCAACCAAAAAACTTGGTGATGTTGCAACATATTTAATGATGTGCAATTCAAGTCTTCATTAGAAAGGACCTTACCAAGAAATCATTATTAAAAATTTGTAGTGATTTGAAATTGCCATGTAGGATCTTGGGAGGTGTGTAGTTAGGGTGCTCAACTATTGGGGGTTCTAGATCCTAGTTTTGGGCGCATATGATGAAATAAATCAAAAAAATATGATATTGACAAGTTGCACTCTTGTAGTAAGTTTGGTTCATTCTCCCTTCATTATGCTTCTCAATTCATTACCACATACTCTCACATTTCAATTTATACTATCTGTGTTTGCATATATTTCCATGCAATCACCATAATTACCAACATTGTTTCATACATTTTTTCTAGCTCAAGATCTCTAGGTCATTATTTGAGATCAATACCATGGAACCCAAGGTTGACATGAAATTTAAACTTTCAAATTTGAAATTCGCCAACTACTGCCCATTTCCACTAGCTATGTAATGTCCCCATTAATGGCATATTGTTTGTGATCATTTGGCCAAGTTTGAGTATCCGATTTGGCCAATCTTGAGTATCTAGTCTGCTACTAGGTGTTGTTGGGAGAACTCTAAACTTTTTGGAGAGCTCAAGTTCATTTATTTCTTGGATTTGATTTTTTTTTTAGCACACTTGTTATTCTAGTTTGTAATAACACTTTCTAGAGCATTATGGGCTACTTGGGCTGGTCTCCACACTTTTTGGAGAGCAAAATTTTTTGAGTAACTTGTTCTTGCCCCTGACTTCATTGCTCAACTTTACTTTTCTTTTGGCATGGCTAGTTTTGACTTTGGGAGACTTGGAGGCACTTTCTGCAACTTGGTTGGAGATATTCAAATGATCCACTTAAGTCATGAGGCTAATGTTATATTCTATTACTTTAATGTTTTAGTTTTATTAATTAATGTTATGTGCCCCTAAAGTAAATTCCTAGGTGAAGGGGACTAACAAGGCGAGAAATGTTATAAATTTCAAAAATGTTTGTGTGGGAAATGATTAATTTTAAATTTCAAATTGGATTATTTTCCCTCCAACTCTATAAAATGAGGCTTTGGGTTTTTAATTTTCATTATGTACAATCAGTAGCTGGTTTGTCGGATTCCACATAGGGGTCACCATTATATCTATGTTTGAGGATTCAGGATTTCAGAAAAATTGAAGCTTTTCCAGGTTCTTTTAATTATAGGTTTTGAAGGTTGATATTTGGTGATTATCCATAGACTGTTTGTTGTGATTTTTGAAGGTGTTTCTTTATTTTCCATTGTTAGGTATTCAATGTGTACCAGAAATGCCCTAGCATGTTGTACCTCATGTTTGTTATTTTCTAATGAAGTTGTATTGATTTACCAAGCCATATAGGTGCTCTTAGGGTGACGTGAGGATTTCTGGTGACAACACTAGGTTTATAAGTCTCTTTCCTTTACCAATGTTGAAGCCTACACCTTGTGGAGTTTTATGGTGAAAAAATATCTGAGATTAAAGTTATGAATTTTAAAAAGCATCAACCCACCCCTGCACCTACAAGACACACACTAGCATCTTATGTCAATTTTTTTTCAGTCCTCTAGTTTTTTCCCTTTTCTGTTGGTTGATGTCTGTTTGGGAAGGGCCGAGTAATAAGGAGTTTTATTATTGGTAGGAGAAAACCCTACAATTTAAAATAATTTTCAGTTTAGATATAATTTTTTGGGAGTTGGTGTGAGTTCGTGTAATGATTTCCTTCCTTTTCACTGACCTTCTATTGCTATTCAGTGGAGTCTGGTTGTTAGGGAGCTAATAGAAAGAGTTATGAGTAGTTTTGATGATTTTTTGAATGCATCAAAGGTCAATACTGCCACTGGAGCTGGTGCAATCAAGGCATTTTAGAATTGTACCGGTCTGATATGCATTTCTAATTGGATGTCTCATGCTACTAGGGGGTTTGGTGTGCTTGGAACTAACTTTGTTTTATTTCTAGCAATATAACAGTGTTGGGTTGATTTGTAGCCTTTGTGGTAGCTGTTGTGAGGTTGGAGGTGTGCATTCAGGTTGTTAACTTTTGGTTTCACATCTATTGCATGTTGAAATGTATAGCAAACCTTATCACATCCATAGCAGCCTTTCTAAAGTTACAATCACACCTGCAGACCTCTTTATTGTCGATGTTTCAAGGTATTTCATGTGAATGATCAAAGTGTAGGGATGTTTTATGCATTGGTAACAACAACCATATGAACTTGAATATTTACATCAAATCTATTGGAGTTGTATGTAGTGTTTGATTAACTTATGTTGGCTTGTAAATTGTTTAGAAGTTTGAGAAAAATATAGGGGTGACATTACAAGCTATTGGTATAGATTTGTGAAACTAATTGCTATGGCTCCATATTTAAAGTAATTCATGTGTGCAATTAAATGCATGATAAGTAGTACATGAAAAAATAATTTTAGGAACATTTCAATTTGGAACACTTAAAGGAACCCGTCACATCAAGATCTACAGGTTGAGCACTAAGATACTTGATAATGTTACTTAACAAGGGGGTTAGTAGGAGAATTTTACTGTAATGCCCCCATTTACTTGAGCATCAAATTTTGAGGGATTAGCCTATTTTGTGACCCTCATAGGCTAATTAATGGGATAGGGGGTACCGGTTGATCGAGTCAAAGGTTGTTTTTCCACTTCACTAGTCGACATGGTTCAAGTTTTCTCTTTGTTCCAGGCAGATTGACAAACTTAGTATTTATAGTAAGTCACTATTTTAGGATAGATGGAGTTGCTATCCTCTAGCATGAGATCTAGATAGTTTGCTAGCAGTATGGATTTGTGGTGACATTGATAGAGCTTCTAGTTTGGGGCTTACTTTTTATAGTAAGTCAAATTATGGTCAGAGCTATTTCTTGGAAGGAGCACCCAAACTCATGGTATGTACTATGATTGAATCATTTGTCAGTTGGCTCATTTTGAGAGACTTTCTATTTATAGTAAGTCAGTTTTGGTCAGTTACCACTTTTAGCAGGGCACTTGGGTGATGATCCCTGTCAGTAAAATTATCACATTTGGTGTTGTACTTTTGGAAGGTATTAAGCTATTAATCCAACTGATGTTATTAACTCAATTCATTTAATTAATAACTATGCTCCACAGAGTTTTGGGGATGGGGACATTTTAGGGGACGGGGATGTATTTCTGGTATGAATACGGTTTAGAACCAATTTTTAGGGGATGACAGGGGATGGCTATTAAAAACATAGGGGATTTTTTTATATAGAGAGAGAATTCAAATATGCATATCATAACATTGTTAAACCATTCACCATAGAAATTCTAGAAGCTCAATACAATGAATACATAGAAAATTAACGAAGTTCAAATAATTCCATTGTAAAAATATGGCATATGCCAAACTCTCCTCTTGCAACTCAAAAATGAAAGCTTTGTTGTTGCTCCTCTTTCTGCTTCTTCTTGGAAAGAATGAATGAAATGAAGAAAAGAAAGAGATTTAGGCTTTGCATCAAAAATAGGGTTTAGTGTTTTTTATTTGATATTAGAGTCCATGTGGGGCCCACCCATAACCGATGTTTTTTAAAAAATGCACTTTTTATGATTTGCAGCCTTTTTTTTAAGCTGGGAAATACGGGATGGATTTGGGTACTAGGGATGATCAGGCCATCCCTGATACCTAAATTCATCCCCTACTTCAGAACCTTCTCTTTTTGGGGTTTCCAGAACGTCCCCAATTTGGGACCAAAAAGGGAATGGTTAGGGGACGTTGAAATACCATCCCTGCGTCCCTATTGTGTACCTGGGATGAGAATGGGGGTTCCAAGGTAGGGGATGTGTCCCCATGGAACACAAATTAATAACAATATGAGCTACTATAAAGTACCAAGTGAATTAATGCTTATTTTAAAAGTGCATTTAAGATGAGGGAATATAATTATTTATTATATCTCAAATGTTTCAAAAGATTTTACATGAAAAAAAAATAGTATAGGTGGTGTTTTAAGTTATGTGAAGTGTGAATTTGAAGCTGGCTGGTTGATTCATATTGAGAGTTATAAAAGCCTTCACATGAGGAAATCAATTCATTCTTGATGGATTTGTTATTTGAGTTTGGGTGAAGAGAAATTTGGAACAAGGGTTTCAAGTTTTAGCTTGGAGAATTGTAAATTCTTCCAAGTTTTTCTAGCAGTTTGAACTCATGGAACTATCAAGTGAATTGTGCCTAGAGTTGGTCTATATCAGAGATAATATTGTGCAATGAATTGTGATTATATGTGTGAAGGATTTCAACGATTTTCATCAAGGAATTAATATTGGGATAGAGGTTTGTATTTATTGCAGATTGAAGACTCCATTAATGGTAGACTTGTAGCTCGCATTTGCAGCGATTAATATCAGATTTCAAATTTTTAATTTGCTGCTATAGTACCTACGTGAACGGTAACGCTACAGTACCATGAACAGTAAAATGCCTAGGGTTTCGGCTCCAAATCACCTTTGTTAGTGGTGGCTGGGTTAGATATCACTTGCAACAACATAATATCTTGGGAAAAGTCATCCATTTGGCTGTAACATCAATATTTGGGGGTTCATAGGCTTCATGCAATTCCAAGTTTTTAAATCAGACTTTGTATTTGCCTTCTTATTTGTTAAATTTCAATCCTAGTTGGGGGTTCACAGGCTTCATACAATTCCAAGTTTTTAAATCAGACTCTGTATTTGCCTTCCTAGCAAATATATTAGATTGTATGTGGAATTGTATTCATGCATTGCAATATGGTTGAATTGTTGTGAATACTCATTGTTGTTGTAGCTCTTATATTTTAAGCATTTTTCTTTTTTCCCATATGTGCAACCAAAACCAAAGAAAGAAAATATATCTCAAAATAAAAAAAATAAAAACACATTCCAAATCAAGACACAATAGCAATATTAGTCATTGGCAAAGAAAATTTAGTGTTGGTAAAGTTAGAACCTGTCAGGGTTCTTAGTATCTTACATTAACCTTCACAAACTATGATCTTCCCTTAGGTATTTCTAATTGCAGAGTCCTCATGCATCTTCAAATATCAAAGATTAAAATGTTAGCAGTTTACACTCAATCAAGGCAATCACGCAGATGACAAAGCAATCTACACATCAGCTTACACCTTCAATGCACAGTTTCATTCCTAGGGGCTTGGATTTGACGTATATGAGTTCTGGGACTTCAAAACCTGAGGCATTTATTAGACTACAAGCATCAATTTTAAAAACCAAAGTGACCAAGTTCTGTGAGGTAACAATATGTATTCTTCATAGTAATTTCCCAAGCTAAGCATCATATACCTCATTTAATTTTAGAATCTTCATTTATGGCAATTATCAAATCCCAACTGATGTAATCTCAGTTAATTGTGATCATTTTTTTGGTTTGATTTAATATACCTAGATTTAAGTCAAAGGGATTTTATTTCATTACAATATTGTACCTAATGCACTTTCAAATCACATTGATCTATTTTGTTCATTTGCATAATTAACATACTTTGTTTCTGTCTCAGGTACCTTTTATGAGAAACAAATGGTGAATGAAAATATATACCCCGAGAGAAAATGTCTTCTTCAAGCATCTACATATTTTCATGTATTGCATATATACATAGTGAAAACATTGAGTCATCTCGGCAAACAATTGTTATACCTACTCCAGAGAACCATGGTGATGCAAAATGGAATGGTAATCTTTTTTCCCCTTCTTTATGGGTTTCAGACAATTATTCTATCAGATCAATATCCTATATAACCCACAGTTTAATCAGTAGATGACAATTGTTAGTATAGACATGAAATAGTACTTCACATGTTGAAGTTACCATTCTAGTTGTACTAAGTTCTGATCCCCTTGTACATTTTCATTTATTTAGAAGAAAAATTAAATTAAATATATTTTCTAAATCTGTTCATTATGTGAGTGTGCATTAACTATTTTTAATGGACATTTACAAGTCTTAATGTACTTATAAGCAATGTACCTCTGGCCTCTACGGTGACTATTCTTCTCCACAATCGAACCAGTTTGCATAGAGGGTGTCCTTAAATGTCAATGTAGGAAGGAATAAAGACATTAACTTCTTTAGAAAAATAAAGTCGTTGTTAGTTTGTATAACTATAGAAAAATGAAAGTTAATGTTGAACAAGAGTTGATGTCAAGTTTTATTCATTTATCGCTTGAGAAACAAGACTTTGCATGTGGTTGGTGAATGCTTATATAATAATTGTTTCTATTTTTTAAAAGCATTATGGAATTACTCTTGCTCAGAAAAAGATTGGAAAAACATAAAATTTTGAATCGAGATATTACTATTATACCAATAGTATGACTAGTGATGCAGGAGCTCATATGGTTATTATGTTTTTGTCTAGGATGATGAATAAGGAACCTTTGAATTAATTTTATTATATGGTTATTTTGTTTTTATATGGGATGATGAATTAGGAACCTTTGAATTAAGTTTATTTTAACAATAATATAGGGGTTGAAATTGTTTCTAAATAATGGATTTCTTATTGGATCCATTGAAAGCTTAATATAGTTTATTTTCATGTATAAAATGAGGCAATATTTCAGCCTCGAGAGTGGGAGGGATAAGTCATGTACAAAGTATATATAATTGTATTCTCTCATTTCCTTATCAATATATATGTTTGAGAGTTGTAGTTTTGATTTTGAGAGTTTGTAATTCTGATATTCATCTTTTGGTATCAGAGCCCGAGTTGTTTCCCAGTTTGTTAAAAGGATGTTAATATATATCTGATCTTCGTGAATATTGCTTGTGGAAAGTCAATTCTACATCATGGTAAACGGTTGCTACCAAGTGCTACAATAGAAGTTGTGAATAGTTGGCTTGGAGATTGTGGTGACAAAAATTTGGAAGTGGATGCCTGGAGTGTTAACATCCAAGCTGCATGAGTGTGTAACAGTGCAGATCCGTAATTCTAGTAAGATAGATTTTTATACATTGTTGTGAAGGAGATTGAACCTAAGTGGTTTGCAGATCTCTTGTAATATTCATAATTTGCCATTGTAGAATAGTTTCCTATGGTGTATTGTAGGAATTGTTATTGTTGCCTTGAGAATAAGAGCCACGCGTGTTAAGAAGTGAGTCAAAGGGGAGATTAGCAAGTTATTTTTGGAGTCATCACTGTTAAAACCAGACTCAGTAAAATGCTTGTAACTTTCTCATTTCTCAACAAAATTGAGAAATTCAAAATATTTTGGAAAGCTGGAAAGGAGCAACATCAAACCCAGGAATCATTTTGAAAATTACATTATAATAAGAGAGAAATTATGATGAAAATGTGATGGGTTTTTCCTACTGCAATTATAAAATTGATGTGGCCCTATACCACGATTCGTATCTGAAAAGAAAGCAGTCCCTATCAGTGTGAGTGAAGAGTTGGCACCTAGAATTTGTGGAAAAGGATGAGTTTTATTTTGGCTTCAAGTTTTGTATATGCCTTGGTAAAAATCTAGTTTCATATTTTTGGAGGGCATTTCTTTTGTCTCAGATGAACTCATGTATTATGTTGGTTGTCATTGTATGACCATTGTATCAATGTAATGTAATTCTGGTATATGTCGATTCTTAGTATATCAAATTTTCTTCAGTCATTCAACATGCATTTATTGTTTATGGTATGCCATAGCCATAGGTTTACATTCAAAGGACATTTCATTTGAAGCACATTACATTCCAAGCACATTGATTGTATTTGGTGCCAGTTCTTAAAACCCTAGTCAAAGGTTGGTGTTTCAGTGTATGTTTTGTGTTACATACAACCATTATGTGTATTTAACCATTATTTTGTTCATAGTGCACTTTGTGTTGTCTTGCTGTTGTTTATTTATGGTTTTTCTTGTGGTATGGTTTCAAGAATGATGCATTCATAGAATAGAGCATTGTGTATCTTGAGAAGTGTTGGTTAACAGTTTGTCCTCCTATTAGATTTGTAATCTCTGACTCTTTTAGCACCTAAGGTGAGAGAACAAAAGGATGTCACCAACAAATGGGTCAGTGTAAGTCTTCTATCACTGCCCTCTGAATTGACAGGTACAGCTCCCTGATTGTGTTTAATCTTCAATGAATTTGTTTCTTTATGATCATCAGATTATCTTCTTATGAGTTTTAACCAAATTGCTTGCAGGCACAAACAATTCAGGCAAGGATAATGTTTAATCTATATTTGAATCTAATCTACCTATTCTAAAAATGCATATTCTACTGAGGAGAACAGAAACAGAATCATACATGGACAACAAATAGAATTGCTTACGCTGCAACTTCTAACATGAAATAGAATCCAAGCAGGAATTACAGTTCCACATACAATTGTACTTTCTATTCTAATGCACCTAAATTAATGAATGAATATTAGAAGAATTATACATGAAAAGTAAATGGAATCACCCTCACTGCAACCACTAACATGAAATAGAATCCAGCAGAAAACTGCAGCTTCATATACAATTGTTCTATCTATTCAAATGCAGAATGAATTACTAAAATGGAGCAACAAACATGAGACAAAGCCTCTATAAATAGAATCACTTCTGCTTCATTAACAAGTTTTCCGACCCTCCTTACTAAATTCTTTACATAATTTATAGAGTTTACATACAATGCTTACTGGAAATGATTCAACTTCCAGAATACAAAAAGACAAGGCATAAAGAGAGAACATCTCGATGATAGAATTTGAAAAGCTAATCACTGACATGGGAATAAGAAAAGACATCATAATTGTGATGCTTCAATTTGAATTCTTTATCTTTTCTTTAATGACATCATCGAGTCAAAGCCATTGGGCTTCGAGGTCAAATAACTGTTTATGTTCAAACTTAGCCAACATGTAAACAGCAGTTAACATGATCCGCAACTGACATTCATCCTTTCTTAGATGTATTAAAGAAAGTGTAGCATAGTTTCTATCGTTATTTCATAAGAAATCAGTCTCCATAATGCAATTGGCAGAAAATCCCAAACTGAATGCTTCCGGTAGAAAATACCAAATCTGCTTCTCCGTTGTGGAAAATTGGAGAAGAGCTTCTCCTGGCAGAAATTTGCAACTTGTCTTATCCTCGTGGAAAATATATGAGGGGGTGCAAAACCCACAATATGTGTAAATCCTTCTTTGCAGGAATCGCACCTAGTAGGTGCAATTTCTGCATAATGGAGAAGCCACTACTTGTCTTTCCGCACGTCATTTTTAAGTGCGCGGGCTACTTAACTTAAAGCACATGCTTTATTTGATCTCTTAAAACAATGACATGATATTCCTTTTTACTAAATTGGGCCCACCTTATTATAACCAAGCTTGCGGAAAATCACTTGAGAGGTGCGAAACCGACACAAGGCAAAGTTCTTCTTTGCAGAAAATCACTTGAGAGGTACAAAATCTGCACAAGGCAAAGTTCTTCTTTTCTGCCTTTGTGGAAAATTACTTTCTTAGGTAGAATTCTGCCATGGAGAAGATGATTTCTGAAATCCCACCAAGCTCATTCTCGCTCATTTCTTAACCAAATTGCTCACCATTTGTTGCATTAGGATCGTTGAGACCTGTAGAATTGATCCATACCAGTCTTCGATCTCTGCCTAAAAAAGAACATCGATTAGAGCACAAATCTTTGTCGGGTTAGGATCTACAACCTACCCAAATATGAAAAGACCTCAGAACAACCTGCCCGGCTAAGAGAAGGAAAAGCAATGACAGGGAAAGCCGACAAAGATAGCCTACCTAAGAAAGACTTAGACCTAGACTTAGACTGACCAGACTGACTTGACATAACCATATGACTCCAATAATGCCAAAAAAAGGGTGACTGAAAGTCAGACAATAGTTGGCTCCGACTGGGGGATCATGTACTACAAAGTGCATGAAGAATTCAGCTTCTCTGGTGAGACAAGTGCCTTATCCATTGGGTTGCAGAGTCTAGACCAAAGATAACAATGAGAAAATGGATACAGGGAGAGTGGAGGAGAGCAGGGCAAATTGAAACAAAGCAAGAGAAAAAAACTACCGACTATGACACAAAAGAACACCTACCTAACTAACTACTATGTAGGGGTTACCTGCTCTTCAATTATGCATCTGGTATAGCTTCAAATCCTACCCATTATAGGAATATGGCAGGGACTCTCCGGAAGGATATGCCAGTCTGAAAGAATTATTCTGATTCACCTGCATAATCTGGAATGGACCTTTCCACCAGGATTGAAACTTAGAATGCATTCCTTTAGGTTCACGTCTCTTATCCCACAGCAGCACCATGTCACCTTCCATGAATTTTCTTGGCCTTGCTTTCTTATCAAACAGCTTTTTGACTCGGTTCTGATGTTTAGTGATCCTGTCAACCATATCTTCCCTTTCCTCCTGCAACTTGGTCAAATACAAAATTATTTTCTCTAAACCATCCTTAAAAACATCATCCTCAATGGCAGTTTTCAACTTACATGTAGCAAGTTCCAAAGGTAATGGCAAGTTGGCTTCAACTCCATATACCAACTCAAAAGGTGAAATTCCTATAGCCCTCTTTGGGGTAGTTCTATCTACCCATAGAGAATCATGTATTTTCTTATGCCAGTTCTTCTGATTATCAGTCACCAATTTCTTCAAAATATTAATCAAGTTTGTATTGCTTGACTCAGCCTGTCCATTTCCTTGAGGGAAATAATCTAAAGAATGCCCTATCTGAATTCCATAATCATAACAAAAGGAAATAATTTCTGAGGATGAGAAATATGAGGCATTATCCATGATCAATTTTGTTGGGACCCCAAATCTGACCAAAATTTGTTCTTTGATGAATTCACACACTACTTCAGATGTAGCCCTTTTCATAGGCTTAGCTTCAACCCATTTACTGAAGTAATTAGTGGCAGTCAAGATGTATGAATTCCCTTGACTTGAAGGAGGATTGATTGGTCCTACAAAGTCCAAACCCCACTGTTGAAAAGGAGCATCTATCACCACCGGTTTCAAAGGTAATGCAGCCAACTGAGGTTTTCCTGTAAACAACTTACACTTTTCACAATTAGCCACCCACTTGTATGCGTCTTTGAACATTCCAGGCCAATAATAGCACTGCCTTAGAATCTTGAAAGCTGTCACGGTAGATGAGAAGTGACCTCCACATGCTTCATCATGAAAAGATTTCAACAACTTTTCCTGCTGTTCCTTATCAACACATCTCAGAAAAGTGCCATCAATTGCTTTCTTATAGAGGACATCATCATGGATGACATACTTTAAATCTTTATTCTTTAGATTCCTCCTTTGTTTAGTAGTTAATCCATCCGGGCATTCACCATAAGTCAGAAAATATGCAATATTTAAAAACCAAGGATCTTGTAAACTTACCATCAGTACTTTGTGATCATCTTCTTCAACTTGCTGATTCTCTGCTATGGCCCTGCAAAGAGCATTCCCTCTTATGAGTTTTTTTGGCATGACATCTATGTCATACTCCTGGACCTTTGCAATCCAAGCTCCTCTATGGTTACAACCAACATCTTGCTATGTTAATACACTCTTTACAGCGGCATCAAGCACATGGATGACTGAATGTGAATGAAAGATATACAATCTAAAATTCTTCAATTCTCTCACCACTACATTAGCATGTTTTTCAACTTGAGAATACTTCAGCTCGTGGTTTTTTAGAGGCATACTCATGAAAGAAATGGGAGCTTGTATTCCTTCTTCATTTTCTTACATCAATATTGCTGACATGGTGTGTTTGGATGCATAGCAGTATATAATGAACTCTTTAGTATAATCAGGATGAACCAGGATAGGAGCATTTACAATAGCATTCTTTATATCCTTGAAAGCTCTCCTACCATCATCAGTCCACTTGAATGTTTGATTTCCTTTCATCACGTCAACCATGCTTTGCATAATCTCAGAAAAATCAGGTACAAATCTTCTCAAAAAATTCACTTGACCAAAGAACGATTTAACACCAGTCTTACTCAAAGGTAAACTTAATTGTTGAATAGCTCTAACTCTGTCAGGATCAATTTTGACTCCTTCTTGAGAAACAATATGACCAAGAAGCTTACCTTCAGTGACACAAAAAACTGATTTCTTTGGGTTCAAGGATATGCCTCGATCTCTACATCTCTACAGAACCTTGGTTAGATCTCCTAGGTGATCTTTCCTCTTCTTGGAGAAAGCAGTCAAGTCATTGACATAAATCACAATAATTTTATTTTTGAGATCACCAAAAGATAGATCCATAGCCCTTTGAAAGGTTGCACCTGCATTAATTAACCCAAACGACATTCTATTATAGGCAAATGTGCCCCAAGGTGTTGTGAACGTTGTTTTATACTTATCTGCTTCATCTACTTGTATCTGATTATAACCTAAAAAACCATCTAGCATGGACATCATCTCTGACCCTGCAACAATTTGCAACAAATGATCCATGTTTGGTAGAGCATAGTTATCCTTGAGGGAAGCTTGGTTCAGATTTCTAAAATCGACACAAATCCTTATTTCTCCATTCTTTTTCCTCACAGGAACAATGTTTGCCACCCAAGTAGAATGATGGATAGGATAGATGATATTAGCTTTCAGCATCTTATCAATTTCTTTGAAAATTGCCCCTTTAACCAAAGGATTATAATTTCTCTATTTTTGTCTGACAGGTGCTACTCCAGATTTGAGAGGAATGATATGCCTAAATTTTATGTTCATAAAATTCTTTAAGTCTTCATAGCCCCAAGCAAAAACATCTTGGAACTCAATCAATAATTATCTAACTTTTATCCTTTCCTCAGGGGTGCAGCATTTTCCAACGTTGATCATCTTAGGACTGTCCTCAGTCCCTATGTTAATCTTATCAAATTATCCACTTGTTTTTCCCTTCTTATTTCTCTCCTTTTTAATATAAGCATCATGTTTATCAAAAAGTTTTTCTAAAGAAACAACATGAGGAGGGATTCTATTTTCTTTCAATTTAATGATACCTGATTTCAATTCTTCTTCATCCTTTGATGGCTGCTCTTTCCTTTGATTGCTTTCAAAACATAAATCAGCAAAGGATCCCATTCCTTCTATGAACTGTTGAATGTGTTTATCATCTTCAAATACCTGCCAAGATTCTTCATTATCTGGCATGTTTGGTCTGAAAAGTACTTCCGTTCTATATACTTGATCTTTAAAATTAGGATGAGGCAAAAGTAATGATGCAGAGACTGCTAAGGAATCAGCTTTGGAATTCTAGTCTCTTGGCACTGAAACTATCGAAAAGGCATCAAAATTTTCTATTTCATCCCATACCTTATTCTTGTAATTCCTCAACCTGTTATTTTTCACAGAATATTGATTTCTTACCTGCCTCACGACCAATTCAGCATCTCCTTGAACCTTAAGCAATTTAACTCCCTTTTGTTTTTCTACCTCAATACCAAGGAGAAGAGCCTCGTATTCTGCTGTGTTATTAGTATTTTTAAAATTTAGTTTATAGGCCAAATGAGTAATTTCTCCATCAGGGGCTATTAAAACTATTCCAGCTCCTGATCCAGC
>MU225995.1:473066-483639 GCA_018584345.1 Thuja plicata
AGGTGATTTTGTTTAAGTTATAATTTCAATCAGTTTTTAGTTATTCCATGTTTATGTTTTCATTTATCATAATATGACTGTCATGTCATGGTGTATTTCATGTTACATACATGGGTCATTTTCTTGCATTCATTAACTTGGTTTTTCTATTTCATATATCAATCAAATAAAAAGGTTCCCCTGTGTTTAGCATGAATGTTTTCTCAAAATATCATTCACTTTTATGTTATAACTATTATCGTTCACATTATGGTATTCTTCGTGTTTTTATTCAAAACCCTTATTGGGTTTGTCTCAGATGAACTCATGTATTATGGTGGTTGTCATTGTATGTCTATTGTATCAATGTAATTTTATTCTGTTATATGTCGGTTCTTAGTATATCATTGTTTCTTCAGTCATTCATGATTCAATATGCATTTGTTGTTTATGGTATGCCATAGCCATAGGTTTACATTCGAAGAAAATTTCATTTGAAGCACATTACATTCGAAGCACATTAAATGCATTCGGTGCTTGGTCTTAAAACATTAGTCAAGGATTTTTGTTTTGGTTTATAGTTTGTGTTACATACAACCATTATGTCTATGCCACCATCACTCTTTTCATAGTGCACTTTGTATTGTCTTGTTGTTGTTTGCTTTTTTTGTTCTTATAGTATGGTTTTGAGCATGATGCATTCATAGAAAAGCATTGTGTATCTTGAGAAAATGGCTCATTAGTCATATATGGCAACAGGGTAAATTAGAGTATGACAAGGATTATTATCTAGCATATTTTGATTCAATAGATATATTAGTTTTTATGATGCATATCATATGAAAGTGGATATTAAAGAAAAATGAGTTTATAGAAATAGAGAGATACATCTATTCCGTCTATTGACTTTATCTCTGCATTTCTTTTTAGTTCTCTACTTATTTTATACTACAATGTCTGCACTGTTGAACATGTGTGGAAGCATTTTTATTGACAAAATTTGCCACTATTCTTACCATTGTATCATGCTGCAAATGCATCACTATAATTACCATGATTGCTATCTGATAGATCTTTGTCTTGTAACATGATTTAAACCTCCATGATTTAAATTAGCGATTAATGACATCACTAAATGTGTCATTCTTATCATCATATGTTCATTACATTGGTCCTGTTCAGGGAACGGTTAGAGGAATGTTGATTTGGAGGGAGGGGTATTGAGAAATTGATGAAAAATGGTGAAATGAAGGTTTCGTAACCACATTATATAGGTGATTTTTTTTTTCAGTTATGCTCTTATTTAGTTTTTAGTTATTCCATGTTTATGTATTCATTTATCATAATATGACTGGCATGTCATGGTGTATTTCATGTTACATACATGGGTCATTTTCTTGTGTTCATTAAGTGGGTTTTTCTATTTCATACATCAATCAAATACAAAGGTTCTCATGTGTTTAGCATGGTTTCTTTCTCAAAATGTCATTCACTTTTATGTTATAACTGTTATCATTCACATTATGTTATTCTCAATGTATTTATTCAAAACCCTTATCGGGTTTTTCTCAGATGAACTCATGTGTTATGGTGGTTTTCATTGTATGACTATTGTATCAATGCAATGTCATTCTCGTATATGTCGGTTCTTAGTATATCAATGTTTCTTCATTAATTCTTGATTTGACGTGTATTTGTTGTTTATGGTATGCCACAACCATAGGTTTACTTTCGAAGTCCATTTCAATTAAATCACATTACATTCGAAGCACATTGAGTATTCGGTGCTTGGTCTTACAACACTAGTCAGGGGTTGGTGTTTCAGTATATATTCTATATTACATGCAAGCATTATGTGTATGCCACCATTATTTTGTTCATAGTTAACTTTGTATTGTCTTGTTGCTATTTTTTTTTTTTTGTTCTTATAGTATGGTTTCGAGTATGATGCATTCATAGAATAGAGCATTGTGTATCTTCAGAAGATGGTTGATTAGCTATATATGGTAACAGGGTAAATTAGAGTATGAAAAGGATTATTGAAGATGGTTGATCAGCTATATATGGTAACAGGGTAAATAAGAGTATGAAAAGGATTATTAACTTCAGTAATTTGATTCAATAGATTTATTAGTTATTTATGATGAATATCATATGAAAGCGGACATTAAAGACAATTCAGTTTATAGAAACAAATATTTAAAAGAAAGTCATTGAATTATATTTTTTATCAGAATAATCATAGATGATTTATTTATTGAAATAGATATAAAAAGTTTTTAAAATTTGACACATATATCGTTATTTGTTTAAGGAAATGTAATTTTTTTATGGGAACACAAAGGAATGATATGGTGCATGAGGATATTAGTTAAGGAGACTAGTTTGAAATTAGTTTGATATCAGTTTTTAAGAAATGAGTTCATTGTTTCTTATATAGTGAATAAAGGCAAATTATCTTAGAGATGTAGACAAAGATCATATATTGATTTTTGATTGATCATATTTGGATTATTGTGCACAATCATTCTATCAAAAATCCCTGATTGGTATAGGGTATATAATTGTATGTTATGCATTGTTCTAGATCCAAAGACATATATTGTATTTAATGATGTATAGGAAAAAATTATAGGGTCTATATGAAAATCAAAATTTCTAATCTTTGTATGTAAGAAAGTTCAAAAGAGTTGCAAAATCTAGTGAGACATAAAATAATATCAAATAGATAGCACTTGTCAGTGAGACAACTTTGTATCGAGTGAAGGAGTTTAAAATATTTTTGGATTAAGCCAATGAGGCAGTTTGAGTGGTTTTATTACCCAGAGGGTTTCCACTTAGGACGTATCATATGTTATACCTTTATGGACATTTCTTGTCTCTATCTCATTATTTCATTTGTCTCATTGAATGGTTATGTAAATTTGACTTTAAAATTGATACTTGTTTTTTTATTATATCATTGATTCACCCCCTCTTAGTGATATCATACTTTGATAACATATTGTTATTTTTGTACAAGTGTTTGTGGTGAGTTCTCCAGTCATGTGTATTATCACTAACCTAAGTAATTTTCCTTTGG
Source organism: Thuja plicata (assembly GCA_018584345.1). Lineage (NCBI taxonomy): Eukaryota > Viridiplantae > Streptophyta > Pinopsida > Cupressales > Cupressaceae > Thuja > Thuja plicata. Next base: position 476,128 of record MU225995.1, read on the forward strand.
GAACATGATTTGAGAACTCCTAAACAAAGAGTGTTATGTGTGAATAATCTTAGATTAGGAAATATCAAACATAATGAACGGTTTTACTTTTAAAAGTAAGGTTGTAACATAATACACTTGAAATTTCTATTTATGAATGGTAACTGGAATATGTTCTTCAATCCACGATCAAAAGAATATAGTAGATATCTATTAAAAAAAGTATCATCTTTCCTTACATCTAGACCATATTATTATAATTACCCAGCCTACCTGAAAAATAAAATCATGGATGTTAGTAACAGTCTGCACTAAGAACCTTATATTTTAATATGTAAAATAGTTAAATAAAAGACAAGATTGAGTGTTTACTTAGTCGAAGTCTCTTAAAGATAAATTAACTACGAGATCATATGAGGTGCACAAAATACCATAAATATGCATTAAAATCCAAAAGATACACTAAAATCCCTAAGACACCCACATAGTACAAGGAAACCAAAAAAAATTATTAGTTTGTCAGAGGTTCACATCATTGGAAAAGTATTTCTATGTGTAGGAGACAATGATTTAGATTTGGATCATTAGTCGTAATGTGACCAAGCATAAATAAAAAAATTTCTACATTTTGAGCTAAAAACTAATCTTTCTACGTAAAAATAAAGTATAAACTATACTCTAGTAAGAAAGAGTAGACAATTCATGCAAAAGACTCCAAGTTTTCAAGTGGGAAAAAGTTAACCATGTCAAATTTCCTAAAGCATTAAAATCAAAATAGATGTTAATAATGATCAAAATTAATAATTATATACTATAGAATAAATTACAAGAAGTTGGTGGTAAGGTGATTGGAAAGCATGGAGTGATAGTAGAAAAAATAATAACACTATCTCATCACAAGTTTTATGGGCAATTTTATGTGTCTTTCTCCATTTTAGTGAAGGTGACTAGTCATGCATTTCTCACTCTGTGTTTTTGAAGAGTGTTATTTCTTTGAAAGTGAAAAGGATGGGAGGGGATTTGAAAATGGTGTTGGAATTATATTGGAATGATGTACTGAGAGGGGAGGGGTGAATCAGTACCTCTAAAAGTTTTCTTAGTTAGCCCATTAACCCTTAATCGTCACTTTGTAAATTATCTTATCTAACTGTTCATCTTTCATTGTGTATATGAAATGATGTCATAAGTTATTTAATATGTAACCCTTAAAGAAACATTCATGAAAATAAATAACACATAACACAAGATATGATATCGTAGAAAACTCCTGTTAGGAAGTAAAAACTACGGTGCGGATTGTTACTCACAAGACTTCACTATCTGCAGATAAGAAGGGGCTGATTAAGGCTTACAATTGGTCACTTCTGATGATCTACTCTGTTAGGAGTATTACATTGGAGACCTGTTAAGATCTACTACATTTGAAGCTTTAGCAACACTGTTAAGTGTGCACTCTGTTAAGAGATTTGTAAAGAACAGTTAAGTCCACCTTCTACAAAAGGATTTTAGATGTGATTCACTTATTAGAATGAAACTACATAAGTCTTTGATCTGATGATGTATGCAATCTCTAATTACTGATAACAGATCCTATAAAGCTTCATATGTATAAGTAATCATCCTTGCATGATTGAATAATACCTTTTTCTGCTCGTTGGTAGCCTCTATGTGTTCTTGATAACTGATGTGATCTATTTCTAAACTTTTCAAAAATTCTACCTTCTGCTCCTTAGATGCTCTTCGTGGCTATCAACAACAATGAATTCATAACTCACAATTGATTTTTGAACATCTATTTATACTAGAATTTGGCTCAATTCTTGATTCACGCTTCGCAAGTTAACTCTAGATCCAAGGTTTACAACTTGACCTTGATCTTTAGTTAGATATGTTTTAGATCCATTAGGATGCATTAAAACATTTACATTAAGATTTCTTGACCCTTAAGTTATGATTTAAAACAAAATAAAACTCTATAAATAGAATTACATTTCTTTATTTGACGTGTAAAACTCAGATCCACTATTTGCGGGTTCTCTAATTGACTATCGGTTCTGACGGTTGGTTTTCTTTATCATCGGTGTTCCTTTCTTGAACTAGTCATCAGGTATGCCTTTTTTGTTCCATCAATTTTGTTCTCAAAACTATGTCATCGGTGATGTTCTCAAAGTTATGTTATTGAACCGTTAGTGATGTCCTTCACTTTGTCGATGCAACACTTGTCAGTGTTCATCGGTCAATTCCATACTTAGCATTTTTCATGACCTCTATGTTTTGTCAGGTATGCTTGTACCGATGATGTATGTCAATGTTTTTCACTAAGTGTACTAATGGAAAAATTAATGTCATCAATCCCCCCCTTTGACATTAGTATCAAAAACATTCATATGTGCAACATACTAAGTGTATTAGTATGTACACTTGTGTATGCTCCTTCCTTAGTCATTTGAATGACTCCCCCTATGTATATACTAGTAAGTGTAAGTATATATACATATCCTTGACTCTATTCCTCCTTTCTAATACATCCTTTCCATTCCTCCTTATTTTATTTTGATGGAAAAGGTACTTACAACTTTCCAAAAAGGTTGGAATGTGAGGACTTGATCTCCTCCATCATCTTTTCCCATTTTTCCTTTAGCATTTCCAGATCCATTTGATCCAGTGATATCCGTACATGTATATCATAGATGTTGTCTACTACAGACATCTCGGGGGTTGCAATAAGATTTCTTGCATTAGAAATATGTTGCTGTAGAATAGTAAGATTAGGCAGAATGTGTGCCTGTAGCTCGGTAATCTCACCTCTTAGTTGCGTTTCAGCATCCCATATTTCTTGACTTAGCCTGTTAGTGTCAATGACCTTATCACGATGCACCTTGATACTCTCTGCATTTGAGCTTAGGCTTTGTGCACTTGCTGTGACATTAGAATCCATCTTTGCTAGCTTGTCACTATTTTCTTTTGTAAAGTTTTCAAGCGTGCACATCTTTTAAACTAAGGTAATTGCTTCAGCAATCATTGGCTATAATTGATCAGTTAGTTCAAAGAGCTTTACCTTTTTCAATGCCACTTCTTGGCTGATTTTATCAATCAATTTGTATTGATACTTCTTTTCTGCTTGTTCTTCCATAGCTTGTTCTACATCTATATTTTGCTCTGTGATTGCATCGGTAAGAACAACAATTTGTTCCTTAACTATAGTATTTTCTTCAAGTTTTAGCTCAAGAACAATTTGTTGGAGAATATCTCTTTCCTTGTCAAGTGCCATTGTTTGCTTGTGTTCTTGTATCATTTTCTTTTGAATGGATTTTCTTTGACAAAGTACTCCAAACTCTTGATGTTTGTCACTGTCCAAAGTGGTAATATCCCAGTTTGGAACTTCTATAACTTCATCCAGTGTAACAGCCAAGATGTCTTTCTTTACTATTTTCTTCTTCTTCTTCTTTGGCTATGTGGCAGTTTGATGTACTACCATCTATAAAGCATGAGATTGGGTTGATTTTGTAGGTGAGGTTCGAGAAGATGAGGCATCCTGTTGTACCTGATCTGAGTTCACCGGCAGGTTTGGTGAAGACATCTCCTTATTTACCTTAGGTGTTTCAATAGATGTATCTTCTTTAATTTTGATACCTTCATCCTGCTTGACTCCTTCACTTTTATCCTTTTCTACACCCTTTCTCATTGTATCCTCTATTTTATTTTTAGCTTCTTTGGTTTGTTCCTTTGACACTTCTTGCTGATTGTCAGTTGCATCCTTCATTTCTGTATCTATTTCCTTTTGAGCGCTGGATACAACTGTGTTTTCATTTGTATCCATATCCTTGGGTATATTATCATCCTTCTTAGATGATTTGTCCCAACTTGAATGAATATCAATAGCATCTATTAAAATAGTCATGTTTGTAGGTGTATTGACTGTTGCAGTGTCAATAGTTGTATCATGTCCATCATTATTGCCCTTTGTAGCATTTATTTCTTCATCTTTTTAAACTTCTTCTGTAGGGTCTTGTCCTATGGTGTCATTGACAATGTTTTCCAACCAAGATTCATCATTTATATCATCAATTAAGTTACCTTTTATAGATAATTCTTCTTTGGTAACTACTTCATCCTCTAAACTAATGTGTATTTGACTTGCTGGTATTTGATCATATTCAACTTCTTTTGGCCATTCTTTATCTATAATGTGAATTTTTTTCTGGCCAGTTATCTGTACTTATTCAGTGTCTAACTCATCTATTGAGTTATCTCTCTGATTGACAGTTTCTTTCTCATAACTACTTTTCTCCTCAGGATTGAGTATCTTACTCCATGTATCATGGGTTTTTTGTTCTAGCTCTATAAGCTTCTCTTCAAGAAATTTATAAGCTCTTATCTTGGGTGAGAAAATTTTTGCATGTTTCTCCATGATTCATTGATTTCTTCTCTTTTTGATTCAGGAGGCATAAGAGAAATCAGTACTTGTTCTCTTATCCTTTTCTCCTCATGAAGTGCAAAAGTGAATCTAGAAGATATTCTAATTAACAGTTCCTATGGTACATCATGTGTAGTGAACTATAGTGGGATATAGTAGTGTCTACACATCTTAGAAATAAGTGCATCTTCAATATTATTCTATTCTACAGAATCCCACCTTAACCATTTCCTAATCTTAGGATGTCCATGAGATGCAGCCTCAGAAATATACTTACATATTTCATCAATGTCTTTAGTGGGTGATGTAACCTTTGTTATTTCCTCTGCTTGTTTTGTAGCATCAAGTTCATCCATAGTTGAGCCTTCTAAAACCTCATTTGTCTGAAAAAAATTTCTCCTTTTGGCAGGTGCCCTAACTGATAGTTTTTTCTTTGGTGTGTTAGGTTTCCTTTTATACACCTTTCCTTTTACCATTTGAGAAGGAGTTGCATCCTGTGCTATTTGACTCATTGTTCTTGACTTCTTAGGTGGAGGAGGAGGTGGTGAATCAGACTTCTCTTCCTCTAATTCATTTTTCTTTGTTGTATCACCGATCGGAAGCTGGTCCTCGATTAGTTCCTCCTTACCCTCTTGTTCCTCTTCACCTTCTCTTTCTTCTTCTCCTTCAAAAGATATGTTCAAGTTCTTTTTCAAGTTCTTCACCATTCTTTTTGACTATTTTACAGCCTTCCTGACAACAAGATTTTCTTTGATCTTCTATTTGGCATCTTCATAGGTACCAAATCTTAGTAGCTTGTTATCTACTGGTTCATTTAATAATGCCTCAATGCACTCATTGGCTAATACTGTTTTGATTTCATATTCTAGTTTTGAAAGCCATGATTTCTTTGGTACTACTTCTTGGATGTATGTGAAATAAGTATCTACCATGAAACATATGTCTTCTTGGTGTTCCTCTATCAGAATTTCAGGAATTCTAGTTCTTGCTTGCAGCATTTCCTTTATGGTTTTGAAGTACTCATGCATAACATTATCAAAATCTATTCCCAGTGATTCTATGAATTCACCTATCTAAATAGTTATGGGTTTTCTTGTGTCCCATACCACTTTTCCTATGGAAGGAAACTATTCTTCAAAATAAAATAATATACACATTATGAGGGAACCAAACTTACAAGTGTTTGTCCTTGAAGACCTTATTGTGTACATGTTCTCCTTAAATTGATGTAACAGGATCTCTACAAGATCCATATTCTTCCCCTGTTTGATAATCTTGTATGTTGTGCTCATAACAGTACTAGATATGCTATTCATTTCACTGGCTTGGAAGATCTTATATCTGACAACACATGCTCCAAACCTCAGCTCTACATCGGTAATGGTGTTGACCTTTAGTGCTCTTTTATCTAACTTAGCACCAGTCAGTTTTTCCACTTCTGCTAGAGATGGGTGATTGTGAGCCTGTGGTTTATCGGCTGTAGGATAACCTATGATGACATGAATAACATCCTTTATTATTGGCTTTGGCTTATTCAGCCATAGAGTCTTATTGTGAACTCTGCTAAGAACAATCTTTATCCATTTTGTCTTGAAGACCTTGGGAAAATGCAATGTAATTGTGAGTCCCTTTACTTCCAAGTGTTTGTGCTCATCTTTGAGCTTTCCAACATCATCACATAATGCCATATTGGCATTATCTAGGTCTAGATCTCCTATTTCTGAGATCTTACAGTGAATATAGGACCTTACGTCCTCTACCTATAAAACCCTAGGTGGGATTCTGGAGAATGCTCTGGAATTGTCAGGTTGTGAAGCTATTTCAAGGTGTAACTTGTATTTAGGTTCAGCACATGAACCTCTACTGACAAGCTTGAAGGATTTATTCTTATCATCCTTAATTTTCTCAACTCTAGAAGTTGATGCCATCTTGTTTTCAAAAATTTAGGGCTTATTGTGAATAAAACAGTGCGGTCGATGAGTGTTATTACTTACAGATTCTCTGTGATTGCCTATGAATGTGAATGCTTTGTGCCACAATGATTTCTACTGGGTCACTTTCCAAATTTCTCTTAAATACCTCTGGTTTGCTTTGCTCTGCTCAAAAATTGTGGGTGGAAAAATGAGTTCACCCATCGGGCTTTTATAATTTTTGCGCCCTAAGTTGTCATTAATGCTTACCAACTCATCGGTTTGTGAAGACTGATTTTGTTGATAGAGACATTCATAACATCTCTGGTGTCTGTGCAAAGCATTGGGGTTGCTAGAAATTTTGGAGACTTCACCGATGATTGTCGGTGAGGTTGTGAAGATAGCTTTTGTTGATTCAACATTCATTGATATCCGTCAGTTTACACTTAGCTTGTGTAATGACTGATATATTCTGGTAAGTAGTGCTAACTTTTCTGTGTATGTTCACTAATGCATATTGCACCCAATAAGTGATGGTTTCTTTTCAATATTTTAGCAAGTAACAATATATTGCATCTTTATATATGCTAATATTACAATATGAACTATGTGTAATGGAACCGATGTATAATGTAACTTGTCATAATGCAGTTCCATACTTGTGCAATCTAGTTAGATGTAGTGATATCACTAATCCATTAGATGAGGTGTCACCAATTGCATTTCTTGTTCCAGCACCTTCAGTGTTTGTGGCTTTTACCCACATCTTGTTTCTCATTCTTTTGATGTCATCAATGGTATTTCCATTGGGATGTGTACTTGTGTTTGTCAGTTGGTCTTTGCAATATTTTATCACATGTCCAACCTTATGAAAATGTAAACATGCCATACCTGGATTGGTCCAACCTATTGACCTTCTGGTCCACTTTCTCATACAGTTGGCAGCAATATGACCATACCTTCCACATGCTGTGCAATTTACCCATGTGTTATAGTCCCAAACATATGAGTTGCCAACTCTTGTTGGTTTATAGCTTTTATTAGTTTCCTTTGGTGTCCATGCCTTATTGTTCTTTTTATAGCATTCCTTATGTGTATGCCCATTCATCTTGCATGTAGGACAATACTTGTCCATATAGGTTTTTCTCTTTGGATTTGTCACTTTGGATCTGCACTCATGTGCCTTGTGTCCTTTCTTTTGACATT
>MU225995.1:490424-522119 GCA_018584345.1 Thuja plicata
ACAAAAAATGGGCTTCTTATTATCTCCACAAATGTGGAATTACAAACTTTTAGAATTACAATATGCAAAGCCACATGGGCATTCCCCTTACAATATTCTGTAGGACAAAGCCTCGAATTATTACCCATATCTCACAGAACTACCCTAGACAACACTATGGGCCTTCTTTATATAGGCAATTTCCACCGCACGAGAAGGTTCTAGAAATCTAGCCATTAAGGCCGACTACCCTTAGCATTTAATTATTTTTCACTTTTATTACAAAAGGGTCGACTTTAAATATTTACAAAATATGAGATTAGGTAGCCCAACTTCCAGAAGCCATAACTTTTGAACCGTAGCTCCAATTAGCTATTATAACCACTTTCTGGAAAGGGGAGATCACAATCTATAGTGCCTAACTAGCAAAGCACAAGTCAGCTAGGGGTTCGACCTTGATCTGGAGCCTCTAAGGTCCTGAAAATTGAGCTCAAAGATTTTGCACCCTAAAATCTCAACAGTAAATCCTTAATAACTTCACCAATACAGATGATCTGGCAATGAAATTCAACTGCCATTCTTATATGACTAAGATGAACCTTCACCTGGAAAATTAGAACATTCTGAGTCCAAACGACCAACTTACAAAAAATAGTAAGTTTCCAAAAATAGCAGCTTTGTACAAAATAGCCCTTATTGAATAGAAAAACACATATTTTTGGGTGATGCAAGATTGTCTTTACACCCAGGATGCTCCTGCATTAGATTGTTACCCATAAAACTTCACTATCTATAGATAAGAAGGGGTAGGTTAAGGCTTACAATTGGTCACTTCTGATGACCTACCCTGTTAGGAGTATTACAGTGGAGACCTATTAAGATCTACTTCATTTGAAGCTTTAGCAACACTGTTAAGTGTGCACTCTATTAAGAGATTTGTAAAGAATGGTTAAGTCCACCTTCTACAAAAGGGTTTTAGATGTGATTCACTTGTTAGAATGCAACTACATAAGTATTTGATCTGATGATGTATGCAATCTCTAATTGCTGATAACAGATCCTATAAAGCTTCATATGTATAAGTAATCACCCTTCCATGATTGAATAATACCCTTTTCTTCTCGTCGGTAGCCTTTGTGTGTACTTGATAATTGATGTGATATTTTTCTAAACTTTGCATGAATTCTACCTTATGCTCCTTAGATGCTCTTCGTGGCTATCAAAAACAATGAATTCATAACTCACAATTGATTTTTGAACATCTATTTATACTAGAATTTGGCTCAATTCTTGATTCACACTTTGCAAGTTAACTCTAGATCCAAGGTTTACAACTTGACCTTGATCTTTAGTTAGATATGATTTAGATCCATTAGGATGCATTAAAAAATTTACATAAAGCTTGCTTGACCCTTAAGTTATGATTTAAAACAAAATAAAACTCTATAAATAGAATTAAATTACTTTATCTAATGTGTAAAACTCAGATCCACTATTTGCGGTTTCTCTAGCTAACTGTCGATTCTGACAGTCAGTTTTCTTTGTCGTCGGTGTTCCTTTCTTGAACTTGTTGTCAGGTATGCCTTTTTTGTTCTGTCGATTTTGTTCTCAAAACTATGTCATTAGTGATGTTCTCAAAGTTATGTTATTGACCCGTCGGTGATGTCCACTTCTTCGGTGCAACACTTGTCAGTGTTCATCGGTCAATTCCATACTTATCATTTTTCATGACCTCTATGTTTTTTCAAGTATGCTTGTATCGATGATCTCTGTCAATGTTTTCACTAAGTGTACTAATGGAAAAATTAATGTCATCAAAGGGAAGAGCCTGATAACTACCTGAAGGTGAAGGTGAAGGAGAAGGCTATGGTGTGGTGAAATCTAAGGAAAGGGGGCATCCCTCCCTACCTGGAGAAGTTCCACAGGTATGATAAAGCCATTATGTAGAAGTTTTTTGATGAATGGTGTAATGATTCTATTACTATGGATGGGAAGATGATGGAGCTCATAGTTGATGTCATTTCTAAAGTCATTGACATTCCCAATAAGGGTAGGAATTTCTACAGAAATTGTAAGATTTCAAATATGGCAGCTAAAATTTTTCTGAAATTAGAGAAGTAGAAAGGTAATTTTATTGATGCTAAGGTGAATGGCTTCTATGATGTTAACAAAATTAAGGAGGTTTGGTGCAATGTTTTGATTGTGATTATGGAATATGTTACTTTGGATGGGTGTTTCACTAGGGCTCAGTCACATCATCTTATTCTTTTGAGCCATTTTAGATACAAAGATTTGGTTAATATTCCTTTTTATCTACAAATCTATTTTTCTAAGAGTCTTATTGAGCATAGGAATAAGGATAATAAGCTTGTGTTGCATGAGGGCCTCATTTTACTTATCCTTGATCATACTAGGGACAATGTTCCTAAATAAGACATCAGTTCTGGGTAAATGAAAATGAAAAGTTGAGGGTATTGTTGAGGGCAGCTCGAAGAAAGAAGGGTCAAGTGCTAGTAAGGAATCTATTTCTAAAGCTAGCAGCGAGGAGGAAGAGTCTAAGACAGATGACCCTTCAGTTGAGGATAATATTTCTAAGGATAAAGATACACATGCTAGGGCATCGCCCATGAAGGGCATGACATTGGTTCATTTAGGAGAATGATTACAAAAATATTGATGTGGAAGTAGGGGTATCAAGCAGTTCATGAAAAGTGGTGAACTGAAGGTTTCATAACCACGTTATATAGGTGATTTTTTTTAAGTTATGCTCTTAGACATATTTTATTTATTCCCTTTTTAAGTTTTGATTTATCATAATATGAATGTCATGTCATCCTGTATTTCAAGTTACATACACAGGTCAATTTCTTGTGTTCATTAGTTGGGTTTTTCTATTTCATACATCGGTCAAATACAAAGGTTCCCCTGTGTTTAGCATGAATGTGTGCAAAACCTTTCAATCACTTTGATATTATAAATGTTATTATTCACATTAAGACATTCTTCATGTATTTATTCAAAACCTTTATCGGGTTTGTCTCAGATGAACTCATGTATTATGTTGGTTGTCATTGTATGACTATTGTATCAATGTAATATCATTTTGGTATACCTTGGTTCTTAGTATATCAATGTTTCTTCAGTCATTCAACATGCATTTATTGTTTATGGTATGCCATAGCCATAGGTTTACATTCTAAGGACATTTCATTTGACGCACATTACATTCCAAGCACATTGACTGCATTTGGTGCTTGTTCTTAAAACCCTAGTCAAAGGTTGGTGTTTTAGTGTATGTTTTGTGTTACATATAACCATTATGTGTATGTCACCATTATTTTGTTCATAGTGCACTTTTTATTGTCTTCTTGTTGTTTATTTATGGTTTTTCTTATAGTATGGTTTTGAGCATGATGCATTCATAGAATAGAGCATTTTGTATCTTGAGAAGATGGTTCATTAGCCGCATATGGTATTAGGGTAAATCTAATTATGACAAGGATTATTAATTACAGCATTTTGATTCAATAGATATATTTGTTATTTATGATACATATCATATTAAAGTGACATTAAAGACAGTTTAGTTTGTAGAAACAGAGATAAACATTTATCCCATATGTTCTATTTATCTCTGCATTTCTTTTTGGATCTCTACTTTGATGACATTATTTTTCCATTAATATGCAAAGAAGATCTTCGGTAAACATACACTGAAAGATAGGACAAGAGAAAACAAAAAATATAGATATCAGAGATCACCAAAAATTGCTAAGTACAAAGAAAATTGATGACACAATTTTTTGTGTAAACCGAAAATGCAAAGTGAAAAGAATAAAGAGGAACCCAACAGTGGAACTTGACGAGCAGGACAAAGTGAAAACCAAAAGAACAGTCAAAGTGCAACCTAAGAGATAGTTCAAGCAAGGAACACCGAGAGATAGTCTAACTGACATCGGAGCATAACTGACTGACAGAAACCAAAAGTTAGTTGCAGCCCGCAAAAAGTGGATCTGACTTCCATGTCTGATAAAATAGTCATGTTCTATTTATAAAGTCTTGTTTTGTTTTAAAACCATTACTTTAGGGAAAAGAAACATTTTTGTAAGTGTTTTAATCTGTCTAACTAATTTAAAACATATGGACTAAAAGATCAAGGTCAAGTTGTAAACCTATGATCTTAGAGTTAATATTGTTTTACGTGAAACTTAATTAGGTCAATCTATATTATAAATAGATGTTGTAATCATTCACTATTATGGATGAGAGGATGAATGAAGCCTACGAGAACATCTATGGATCAGACTGAAAGTTTCAAGAACTAGAATAGCGAAAGGTGAATTTGGTTACCAAGAACCAAGAATAGAGGCTACCGAGAAACAAAGGTATTATTCAATCACATTAGGTGATACACTTATTCATGTAATCTTAAATGGATATGTAATCAACAATAGGAGATTTCATACACCAGGTCAAAGTGTAATTTTCTTACATTCTAACAAGTGAAGCAAAGTGTAAAAATCCTTTCTAGGAAGGTGGATTTAACCATCCAATTGTAAATCTCTTAACCGAGTGCACACTAAATATAGTTTCAAAAGCTCTTAATAGAGTAGAATTTAACAGGTCTCCATGGATACTCCTAATAGAGTAGATCATCAAAAGTGATCAAATTGTACGCCTTAACCGACCCCTTCTAATTTGAAGATAGAGAAGAATTTGTGGGTGTCATCCCCACCACAGTATTTGCTTCCTAACAAGAGTTTTCGTCATTATCATATCTTGTGTTATGTGTCAGTTACTTTCATGAGTGTTTATATGAATGTTCACATGTATGATTAAGCTTATGAATTGATAAATCTTACATCAAGATAGTATAGAACAGATAGTTGGATAAATAATTGTTTACTTAAAGGATAAAGGTTAAAAGATAGAAAATTTTTAGAGGTACTGATTCACCCCTCCCCTCTCAGTACACACTTCCCATTAATTCTAACAATTGGTATCAAAGCTAAGTCTCTTATTTGGAAAATCTTAAAGGCTTATAAGAGAAAATATCAGACAATGGAGAAGTACATACTTGACAAGAGTATTGAGAATCAGAAGCTAGAAATTTAGATCTTTTATGAGTAGTATAAAGAAGCTAGAATCAAGATGAGACAAATGTTAGATGAAAGAAATATTATGGAATCTCATTATAATGAAACAAATTACCATGAGGAAGAAATACCAGATTTATTTGAGTCTTTAGGATCAACTACTAGCAAAGCATCAGACACATCAGAAGAAAGCATCACAAGCTTAAATGAAATCTATCAACATCTAGATAGACAAGTAAAATCTCTAAAAATCGGTCAAGAGACACAAATGGTAAGAATGATTGATGTCATGAATAGTGCTAGACAAGCTGAGCAAGAAAGAACATTAGCTATTGATGATAGAAGGAATATTACTGAAAAATTACAAGAGAAAGAATATGAAATACAAAGATTAATAGAACATCACCATGAGATTACAAATCAGATTATTCTTATGAGTCAAGAAGAAAATAGAATGAATGTTGAAATCATTGAAAGAATAGAAGCTATCGGTGAGCTAAGGGAAGAAAATGAAAAGATGAAACAAGAAATCAGAATTCAGTAGCAACATAATGAAATTATCAAGAAAGTTGAAGAAAGAAATAAAAGAATGCATGATTTTCTTGATGGAAAACAAAGAACCAACAATAATACCGGTCTAGGATATACCAAGAATGGAGAATCACCCAATCAAGCTTATCCAAAGAATGTCTACGCAAATCCAAGACCAAGAAAGATGACATGCAATCACTGTGGAAAGCAAGGCCACACATCAAATGTATGCAGGAGAAAAATGAAAGGTATTCCTAAATCCACATCTTCATTCATAGGATTTTTTTATAAATATAAAAATAAAGTACATAAATCATATGAATGTAATTCTGAGATTAAACAACCAAAGAAGGAAACTGATGCAGAGGGTCTAGAGTTCTAGTGTTTCCTTCTCCCAAAATGCTTATTACCTCTCCTAACCATCCAATGGTCTACTCCTATATGTGTCCCTCACCAATATGGATATCCTAGACCCTCCCTACCAACTTTCCTCTTAGGTATAGTTGATTTGATAAAGACACAAAGTTCACACAATTTCAACTAGTCCAACTAGTTCTTCAATCTTCTTGATTCTTCAGTAGATCTTCCCCTAGAAGCCCAAACCCTTACTTAGGATCTTTCCCATATACTCCATAGAATCTTGTCTATGTTCTTGAATCATTAAAAGTCCATTGGAAACATTTCCAACACTTCTAGATACTCCAACAATCCAATTGTTGTCACTTTGCACTAGTAGGCCAAATTAGGCCTATTTCTAGTAGGTCTATTTTCACTATTTTGAGCCAAATGCTCCAAATTATCACAAAAAACCTCACATAATACATTATAAATATTAAATATATCCACTATCCCTTCAAGAATCCAAATGTATAGTTTCTCAAGGCACCCATAACCCTAATTTCTACCAGGCCCTAGCTTTCAGCCTATCTTTTAGGCCTCTAGACAAGTCAGTGCAATATATCTTCAATTTGGTCTTAAAAATTCATTTCACTATCTAAAACCTTTTGATCCTTCAAGGAGACATATTAGGGATTCTTCACATGCCACTAATTCATCCATCCAAGATCATGGGTGCTCTGATCCAATCCAATCTTTACCCTGTTCAGGCTCACCTACTCCTAGCAGTTAGCCATAGGGATTCACTCCAAGTCTAGGAATTCAATTGAAAGAAAAAAAAATCACTATATAAATACCCTAACCTATCATCCCACATGGTTTCATCCATTTTCAACCGTGGATTCTTAGGTTAGAGCCATTTTTGTTCCTACAACTCTGAAAATTGAACTTGCAGACACAGTCACTTAATCCTAATGTAATTCCACACAATATTAACTTGAAATAAAAATAATATATGAAAAATAAAAATAATAAAATACACTACACCCCCATGGGGTCAGATCACCTAATCTAATCGGTACACATCTATATAGAATGCAGAAAACACTATAATTTGCAATGAATCTTAGAAATCCAGACATACAGAATGATCACAAAATTACTATCCAATCCAAAACTCCATTAACCAATGAAAAATAATCAATCCATGCTCAAATACCTGAGCATGTGTGGTTACAACCATCCAAACCTCCATTTTCAACTTTTTGTAAAAGTTTCAAAAGTTACTCAAGCAACTTTTGAGCATTTCTTTCTCTTTGACCATTTTAGTCAACTTGATGTATGTTTACCACTCCTATGACCCTAGTTAGGACACTTAGGGTCCTAGAAAAGACTAAAACCTCAAGTTACCCAAGAATAGCAAATTTTACCATTTTAGGCCAAAATGACCACATTGTCACCTATGAGCACTTTTGCTCTTACAAACATGAAATGAACAAGTTGGGATCCAAAACTAATGGATCTTATTACAATACAACCTAAGATTCTTAACACAAACCTAAACACACAACTCACACCAAAATAGGAGGTGCTCTTCACCAGAAACCTACATGGACAAATATTGTCCTACATGCTAAATGAATGGGCACACAACTCTTGAATGCTAGAGGAAGAAAAAGAAATCATGGAAGCCTAAAGGTCAAGAAAATGCCTATCAAACAAAAAGAGTCAGTAACCAGTATGTATGGGATTACAAAACATGGACAAATTATATATCATGTGGAAGATTTGGTCACATTGCTACAAACTATATGAGACAATGGACAACAAAATATAGAGGATGGACTAACTCCAAAATGACATGCTCACACTGTCATAAAGTTGGTCATCTCAAGAAAGAATGCACAGACCGAATGATAGAGCCCGACACATTCTCCAATGGAAATACCATTGAATACATCCAAAAGATGAGAAACAAAATGTGGAGTAAAGCTTCAAACATTGATGAAGATGGACCGAGCAATACAATTGGTGACACCCTATCTAATGGATCTGATGACATCACCACCCCCACCTAAGAAGAACAAGTAAGTATGGAAATGCATTACACTAAGTAGTATCTTACATCTGTTTCATAATATGTTGATGAAATGCCAAATTAGCATAAGTAAAGATGCATCATGATATTACTTGTTAAAATCTGTAAAAACTATTCCATCAAGAAATACATACCAAAATCCATCGGTATACACTCAAAGCTGAAATTATCTACACTTATCAAAACCCATCGGTTAACATGTAAAATAAAAAGTTGCTAGTGTAAATCGAGAATTTTTGGTAAAAAAGCAAGCGGACAAAGTTATCTTCGTCATGCACCGAAACTCATCGGTGAAAGAAAGAAGTTAGACAATTGCCCCAAAGCATCACATTGTCATTGAAGAGAGAATTTAGTGTTCAACCTAATGACTCCATCTTCACACATCGAGGAGTGGTTAAGCATTAATGACTTGTTTTAGGGAAATGTCTATAAAAAGGCGACGAAAGGGTTTCATTATTCACAAGTGAACAAAGAAGAGCGATGAAAGAGAAATTTGAGTACATAGTGACAACATCACAGAGTGACTTCAACTCCACCCACAACACTCCAACAGATCAGTGGCCACTACAAAAGTAAATAGTAAGCTCCTACAATAACTGAGAACTCTATTTTACGCATTTACAGAAAGCCCTAAATGTCTAAAACAATGGCCACAACTTCAAGAACCACCAAACTGAAGAACATAAAGAAGGATAAGGTTAAACTTATCAATAATTATACCTATGAGGAACCCCATTACAGATATTCCCTAAGGTTTCATCACAGCCCGACAATGCTAGAGCATTCTCGAGAATACCAGCTAGGGTTTTGCTCATCGAAGACCTGCGAGCATACATTCACTGCAAAGTTGCAGAAATTGGTGACTTAGAGGCTGAACAAGCTTTCAAGAAGCTATTTAATGAAAATGGATCTATAAAGGATGAGTACAAGCACATAGAAGTGAAAGGGCTCACAAATTCCTTATTGTTCCTAAAGGTATTCAAGACCGAGTGGATTCGGTTAGTACTGAGCCGAATTCACAATCACAAGCTATAGATGGATGAGCCTAAAATGATAACCTGAGATGTTATTCATGTAGTCACTGGTTATCCAATAATTGATAAGGTAAAGGCATTGAAACACCCACCCAAGGCTGAAATTGAAAAGAAGACAGGAGCCAAGTGTGATGGAAGAGGACTCAAGGTATCCACTATCACCAATGATGAACTGAAATTCAGAGCATGTGTCCTAGGCTAAAAATTATTTCAAGATAGTAGGATGAACATCATAGCATCCAGAGTAGTAGATACAACATATAAAATTATAAAGAAAGGAACTCAGTTGGATCTGTCAGAACTTCTACTTAACGATTTAGAAGAAAACTTCAGAACAATCAGAAATACGAAGACAAATACATGTAAGTTTGGCTCACTTATCATGTGCATTTTCTTTTACTTCCAAGAATCATTTCCATCAGTAGGAGATGTAAAATGGGATGCCACTAGACTAGTCACCATGCAAATTAGTGAGTACATAACATCACTGGGAGACAACTTTGAGACAGTTATGGATGAGTACTTTACTAGATTCAAGGACAAAATGTAGAAAAGAGTAACGATCCCAGAGCAACTAATTGACAAATTCAAGAATGATACATGTTTCATGGTTGATACAGACCACACATCCATGAAGCCTATTGTATCAAGGACAACATGGTTACAACCATTAGACTATGAGGTAAACATGGATCAAGCATTCAATGCAATCAATGCATTGATAAATTAGCCCTTAGACAAAACACAACCAAAGTTTGACATTTATGAAGAGGCCAAAGAAGAATCAAAACCGGCTTGGTTGTAAATAAAATAGATAGGAAGAAAGGTAAAATGGTAAAAAACTTGAAGAAAAGGTTGTCAGTCACAGAGGAAGAAACCAAAAAGTTAGAAGAAACTGAAGGACAGTCACTCGTCAGTGAGGCTGAGCGGGAAAGTGAATCTTGTATGCACCCTAAAATGGTCGCCTGGACTATGGGCCCCCATTTATCAATTTATCATTTTATCAAATTCCTAAATCAATGCTTTGCAACATTTTCAATTCCAATCAATTTCCCTGATCAAATCGCGATTAATTCAATTATTTCAATATTTCCTAAGGTTTGATCATTTCATCAATTATCTTATTTAATTAAAAGAAAACAATTCCTTTTTATTAAATAAAATAATCTTATTTAATTAAAATTCCTTTTTAATTAAATAATCTTATCTTATTTAATTAAAATCTCTCTTAATTAAATAATATTATCTCATTTAATTAAAATATCCCTTTTAATTAAATTAAATAATCTTATTTAATTAAAATAAAATCCCTCTTTTAAATAAATATAACCCCCACTTAAATCCCTCTTTGTTGAAAAATGAAATAAATGAAATAAAAATAAATAAAGCTCCTTTTTCTTCACACATATTCCTAAGTGGTGGGTTTTTTGCCTCTTAATCATAAGCCTTTGATTTTGCCTTTTGAAGATATGAGCACATGGATCAACCAAGATTTAATCTCCAGCATTGCTCATTTCTTTTTTCCTCTTAATCTCCACCGTCCATTTCTCTTTAAAAGGAAACCTCTCCTTCTCATTTGATGGTTAAGATTTCATGCTGTTGTTATGCTGCAGGTTTGGAGAGCAATCTTGGAGGAGAATTTGAGCACTTGAGCTTGGATATCACAACTTATCTCTTCTTGTCTTCTTCTTTCATGCCCCATGGAAATCCATTTAGATTAATCTTGCACTTGCATATTAGACTATATTCATGCTTATTTTCATAGATTAATCTTTCATTTGTATTTCCTTTCATAGAATAATCATGCATTGTTATTATATAGATTAATTTCCTTTCTTGCATTGTTATCATATAGAATAGCTTTCATTTGCATGCATACTTGATGATCATGGAGACTAGCACTCTTGCTTTTCCTCTTTGAATCTCTCATTTTATGGTGTACTTTCATGGGCACAAACCAGGTCAATCTGAGGGCCTCCATTACAAACCCTTGCACTCCATGAATAGAGAGCTATGAGTCACCATTCGAGATCTCATTCTCTAGCAATCTTAGATACAATGATTCATAGAAGTGTGACACATTTTTAGCACACATTTTTGGCACCCATAGTGGGGCAGATCTGGACTCATTTTTCATTTTTCCTTGCAAATATTTTTTTTTCATTTGTACAGCTCTGTGACAAAATTTCACATGATGTTTTGCTGAAAAATGACAATTTTTTTGCCAGTCTATGCAAAAATTTGTGCGATACATGGAGTTTCATCGCGCAGCTTGTGTCAAAGTTTCATGCGAGATTTAACACCAGGAAGAGATCTATTCTTAATTACTATCTTTTTATCTCTCTATTTTCTATTTTCTGATGCGAAGTTTTTCTGCCTGTGCATTTCTTCACATGACACAGTGAGAATCTTCACGTAGCCTATTCTGAATCTTCGCGCCCGAGTTTACATCAGAGATCTATTTTGATTTCTATTTTCGTATATCTGATTCCTAACCACTAATGTTTGTTGTTTTCGGTGGTTTCTGATTTGTTGTTACTGTGTTTGCTGATTACTGATTATGTCAACACTTTGGACTTGCATGGATAAAACAAAAAAACCTTCGCATTTCTTTGGATCTAAGGTATTTTGTTGCATCTCTATAACATTTGGATCTTGGAAATAAAAATGAGCCTCTCATGTGTTTAGCTTGAGTGTTTCTTGCTTTCATAGATCATATTTCAATTTTTTTCTCTAAAGGAATGAACCTAGATTTGCTTTCTTGCATATATGTTTCACATAGTAATTAGGCCCTATGAACACTATTTGTGGCGATCTTGAGAGAGTGGACTTCATTCGCTTGTCTTACATGTGAAGCTCTTCTTGATGATAGATCCCCTTGTAGGTAGGGAAGGATTTGTTATTATCTCACTTGGTTTGGTCTTAAAATTTTGATGATACTTTCTCTCATGAGATTGGTGGTCATTGTTATTAATATATGAACCTTGGGTGAGGTGAATTCAAATTATTGGGTCAATTAATTTTTTTTTCTATGTCTTGGTGAGGTGAAGAGGCTAGAGGATTATGCTCTTTTCCCTTTTGGGAGAATCAAAAACTTGGAAGCCTTGAATCCAAACCAAGTCCCCATGTGGTTCATATTGTGAGTCTTCCTTGTTAGAGAGGGTTAACCATAGTGGACACTCCCTTTATTGGGTAAACCACATGGATGGAAACTCAAGCGGTAATAGCCATTTCTACCATGGTAGCAACAACCACTATATAAATGTCCTTGTGAAAGAAATATCCATAGGTGTAGTCTCTTGTTGGGTTGTCAGATCTCCTCAGCAGCTCCTGATTGATTAAATTCTCAGACTGTGTCAAAACCTTGGTGTGTGGGGATTGGATTTCACCCGCTTGAGATTATAAAAGTTGTAGAGTTGACCATTACTATGAACCATATGCAACCAACTTTTTCTTTTCTAGGATTATGTGCATGATTGAAAATTTTTTTGAGAACATACACAAGTAGAATCTCTAGGGAGTAGAATACTACAACACTATTCTTGTTCATGTGCAAGGTTGCTTTGTCCCTTGCTCATTTTTTGAAGACATTTGCTTGGTTGGACTCCCTGATTACTGTCTTGTGTGCCTAATTCATGATAAAATCTATTAATGCATCTAATTGGTCAAGTAAAATGAACACAAATAGAGTTATGTTTCCTTCCCTCATGCGAGAAATTTGTTTCTTCACGCGGCTCGCTGTGTTTCATCGCGCGATACAGTGAGAATCGTCGCATGATAGTCTGCCAGTATACTGTCTTTTTGGGTTATTCTGTCACACTAGTCCAGTTTCCTTCACACTCACCTACATATTTTCACACAATCCTGTGGTAATCCTCATGTGAGAAGTAGTTTATTCACACAAAATTGTATTCTATTGCCATACTAGTGAGCTATTTTCTGCCAACTTGCTTGATTGATGTCCTATCATTTTTGGTCTTCCTTGGTTGATCCATATCAAATTAAGTCACTTACCCCACTGTCAAAAGCTTGTTTACACTTTGGATTCTTGTGTTTTGACCTCTTGAACTAGCAATCTTGGATTTCACAAGTGACCTTGCTCGGAGTTGGTTAGCTAGGAACCATCCTTGTTGAGAAGATAAACCTTTAGATTCTTTGATAACACACTTGGAGAGTTTTGGTAATCTCTTGTCCATTCAATTTCATATCAATATAGCTTGGGTAAATCATCCTCTTGATCCATGTGTTAGGGTATTCACCCATTTATTGGGCACCTATGTGGCAGTGTTGATTTATACCTATTGCAAATATTCTATCTTACCACCTCTCTTTTGGAAAAGTGACTGCCTTTACTATCCTAGATCAGTACCAATGTCTCTTAGGGTCATCCTATCAGCTAGTACCTTTTCTTTCATGCCAGTTACAACAAGATATCAATTAAATAAAGGAAAATGACCTCAAGTGGTTTTTAACCAATTATCCTTAGTTCAAAATTTCCAAAAACATAAGGGAAAAGAACCTATATTTGATCAATCACCTAGGAATAACTCAGAAGTTTGGTTTGATTCCAAGAGTCGCATTAGTGAGTTGGGTACACCCTTAGCATCTTCTCGATCAGATATGGATATGAGTTACACAATGACTTGACTAGAGAGGGAAGACATGGATAAACATCTTGATGACATATTTCTGAAGCATAGAGATGCTATTTCATTTGGTAGTTCCTCTCATGACAGTCGACCACTCTCACCCCTTATCTCAACTAGACATCTGGATGCACACCAAAGAGCTAAGAGAGGTAAGAGACAAGCTTATCAGGATGAGTTATCACAACATGAGAACCAATGAGATGAACTTTATGACACTCATGTCAATGCAACCTATACCAACAACTTGTTTAGAAATTTAAGACCAAGTTCACCGCTCAAGACATCTTCAAGATACATGAGTGAAAGACTTAAGAGGATTGAGAATGAAAAGAAATCCTTCCTAGATGAACAAGATGAAAAGGAAGAGAAATTTAGACTCCTAGAGTTGGAGAGACAAACTTTGGTAGAAATGGAGAAGAAATCCTTCCAAGAGGAGCAAGATAGACTCTTGGCTCAATAACTTAATGAACAATTCAACAACATGCATGTTGGTGGTGGAAACAACTCTCCTCCATCCACCCCTCCTAAGACTCCATGAAGTGGAATACATTCGAGAACACCATCACGACTTCTAGCCCTAGAGGAAGAAGGGATTCAAGACATGATCATTATAGGAGATGAACACCTCCTAGGAACTCAAGACAACCTTCACAACATGCTCACCATGGTTCAAAATATGAGGGTAGTAGCTCAAGTTTTGACCTCAGCTCCCAAGAATTAATGAAAATGCAACAAGAACCACTTTTCCAATAGTATGTGGAGAAATATTTAGAGAAAATCGATGACAAGTTCCTAGAGAGTTTAATCAACAAGGGTGCTAGAGTCCTTTACAACTTTGATGTGGACAAAAAGATTAAGAAGCAAGGTCCATCTCAAGAAGAGGAGATCAAACAACTTAAGAGCATGATGGAAAATATGTTAGCTCCCAAGAATTCATTCTCACTTGATTCAATTTGTCCTAATCCTTTTGAAAATAGTGTTAACATGAAAGACTTCCCTAGAAAGATTGAGATCCCTCAATATGACAAGTATGATGGGAATGGAGATCCACATGATCACGTGCGCCAATTTTATACAACAAGTTTTTGGTTCCATCAAGATGACTCGTATCTCATGAAATTGTTCCCAAGGAGTCTTAAAGGTCAAGCGATGGAATGGTTCACCAACCTAACTCCTCCTATTAAGACTTTCAAATAGCTTGTCCATAGATTTGTTCAACACTTTGCATACAACCTTTCAAGATCTATCACCATGTTGGACTTATGCAATTTAAAGCAAAATCAAGGGGAATCCTTTGTTACTTTCTTGCAAAGGTGGAGATGACAATGCTCTCGCTACTCTAGAACCATTCCTAAAAATGAAAAGATTGACATCCTATTTAGCAACTTGATTCCAGAAATGCGGTATGAACTTAGGAAGATGGTTTTTGATTCCTTTGACACCATGGTTGAAACCACATGTAAGATTGAGGATGTTTTGAAAGAAGAAGGAATTTTAACCAAACATGGAAACAAAAACAACAAAAATGGTCAAAATAATAACTCTAACAAGGATAAAGGGAAGAATTCACACTGGAATAGGAACAAACAAGTGGTCAATGATGGAGTTGTGGACTCCTCTCAACCAAAAGATCAAACCGTGCTCCACTTGTCTAGTGGTGTTCAATCCATGAAGCTCAATACATCTAATCAACAAGAGAGCAAGCCGAGATACCAAGATAGGCCTAAGAAAGAAAGATGTCAATTTTTAAAGCTTGGTGATTCATATGAGGATGTCTTGAAAACACTTATTGCCAATGACCTTTCACATCCTAAAGATCCTGTGAAACATTATATACCAGATGTTAAGCCACATTGGTGGGATGAGAAGGTCTTTTGAAAGTTTCACAATGGTATTGGACATGACATTGAAAACTACTACAAACTCAAGCATCTTATTCAAGATCTCATTGACAATGGAAAACTTAAGATAGATGGATTGAACACCAATGCAGATCATAAGGCATTCAAAGAACCATTTCCCAAGTGTGAAAAGGGGGAAACCTCTAAAGCTAAGAATTGCAAGGCTGAGATCAATTACACTTACATAGATGCGGAGAATGCTATAAACATGCTTGACTTTGTAGAAGAAAATGTCAATATGATGAGGGGTAAAGATCCCTATGGTTATGATCTAGATGTGGAATCTCCTCCTCTCTTTGATGAAGAACCTGTCGTGGTGCTAAGGGGTCCCAACTCCAGAGTGTCATTGCAAGCCCTCAATGTTTTCACACAAAGTCAAGGTACCATTGTCATTAGAGGACCCAATTTGAGTCAATCAAGTAAACCTCAACAAGTTTCATCCAACAATCTCACCTTAAAACCAACAGTTAATCCCAAGTCAAGCTATAGTCTTATTGATCATTTGGAATGAAACCTAGCTCAGATTTTGATCTTTGAGCTCTTAGAGTTGTCTCCAAGACACAAGCAAGTCCTTGAGGATGATTTGCGCACAACGAATGTCCCCAACAACATAGATGTCGATAAATTACAAAACATGGTTAACCATATTGCTAGCCCTCATTACCTTACATTTTCAGAGGATGATGATAAAGCTTTGAGCCACCCACACAATATTTCTCTTCATATTGAGGTCATGATCCACATAACCCATGTTAGGTGTGTTTTGATAGATGGGGGTGCTGGGCTTAATATTTGTTCCTTTAATCTTTTGAAAGAGTTGGTTTATCCTAAAAAAGTTATAGATACCAAGAAAAGGATCACTATCAAAGCCTATGATGAGGTGGAAAGAAGTTCCAAGGGCTTGGCCATCCTTCCTATTAGGATTGGCCCTATTGAAAAAGATATTTTATTTCAAATAGTTGATTCTAGTCCCCTTGCGTATAATATATTTCTTGGTAGTGCATGGATTCATGATATGCAAGTAGTGCCCTTTACCTATCATGAGTGTGTTAAGTTCCCTTACAATGGAATATAGATTATGTATACTTGGGGATAACACTTTATCTGTCAATTCCATTTCAGTAGGAACTCATGTTCCCCTCAATAGAGAAGCAGAATATTTTGGTGCAACCTTAGCTGAATGTAAAGACAAGCTCAAGTTAGTAGATCTTGGCATGGGGGGTATCAACTCAACTCCCTCACAACACTATCAGTTTTTCCCAGGTCTTATGGCAAGCCTTAACAAGAAAAGAGACCTTCCTCTTTAGTTATGAATTTATTTGGCACATTTGTAGAGTCCTCAATGCCTATTCAAGATGAGAAAGAAGAGACATTTGTTAGAGAGTGGATCTATAGAGAAGAGAAATACATGCACAATGAGAACTTCTCTCCCTCTCCTAAGGCTTATGGAAGAGGGTATTATTTATGAAATAGATGGGCTATCCCAAACATGGCCCTCTTAATCATAGATTGGATGCTAGAGCCGAACCTCTTGATCATGCCCTTTTTGGACACAAGTCTAAGAAACCAGTTGGCCTAGGCTTTGCGAATCACAACAAGAACACTACTCCTATCCTTGATAAGTTAGATAGTGAACATGAACTAGAATATGTACCTAGTTTAAAAAATCAATAAGACATGTGTGAAGATTGGTTCCATTCCACTAATCTTCTTTGGGGAGATTCAGATGTTTCGGTCACCCATGTGTCAGTTGCAACTTTAGAACAAGAATCAGATGTAGAAGATCCTTTCAGAGAATGTCAACAAAAGAATCTTGTTTGTTTAATGGGAAAAGAAGGTGTTACCCTTGATGACACTAGACCTTCCATAATGAAATGTCCCAAATATTCATTGTGTAAACATCCTAGTCGCAGTTCAGACACAAGTTCATATGAGTATGAATGGGACTCCTTCTCAGAGTCTTCCACAGTTGATAGAGATATTGATGTTATTCACATTTATAGTTCTCAACCTGAGGTAGCTAACAAGTCACGTGTAGGATTAGAGGATTTGAACCCATGTGTTGCCTTAGTAGATGATTCTTCACTTGTTAGGATGAATACTAATTTGGGTAGCTTAGAAGGATACTCGACGGACTCTGACTCTTTGGTTACCAGCAATAATATCATTCACATTTATAACCTTGAACTAGTCATTGACTTGCCTCTTGTTCATCCTGACCTCATTGAATGGTCCCAACACTATCAAGAACCTAAGATCTTAACATTCCAAAATGATTATGAGATATTCTGTTACTTAAATGTCATTGAACCTGTACTCTCTTCCACCAGTGAGCCGGCTACCAGTATGACAGAGCCAGACATCAAGTACCTTAGTCACAAAATAAAAAGAAAATAAAATCAAAAGAATAGGAGTTATCATGGCGAAAACCACTGTGTGGTGGTGTCAGAATTGAAAAAAGTAAAAAGAAATGATGTATCTAAGGGTGAAAACCTCTCTAAGGCACCTAAGGATGAGGTACTTGATTGTCTCCCTAGCTACTTTCAAGATAGATCTTTGGTGCTTATTGAACCAACAAAAGCAGTCAATTGGGGTACAAATGAGGCTCCACAAATAGTACACTTGGATGACTCCTTATCACCTCAAGAAAAAGAAGCTTACACCAAGTTCTTACAGAAAAAGAAGATCAACTTTGAGTGGACTTATTTAGATATGCCAGGATTGGACATTAATATTATCATGCATCACTTGTCCATAATCCCGAGTGTCAAACCAGTTAAAAAAAAATTGAGAAAGATGCATCGTTACATAGCCCTCCTAGTCAAAGTAGAATTGGAGAAACTCCTTGGTGCAAGATTCATAAGGGCTATCGCCTATGCTGAATGGATATCAAACATGGTACTAGTTTCCAAACATGAAAAATCCATTCAATTTTGCACATATTTTAGAGATGTCAATAGAGCATTCCCAAAGGATGATTTTCCACTTCCCAATATAGACATGATAGTGGATATGACTATGGGTTATGAGATTTATTCCTTGATGGATGGTTTTTCTGGGTACAATCAGATTAAGATAGTTCCTGAAGATCAAGAAAAGAATGCATTCACTTGTTTACGGGGTACCTATTGTTGGAGTGTTATGCCTTTTAGATTGAAAAATGCAGGAGTCACCTATCAACGAGCTATGCCAACCATTTTTCATGACATGATGTATAAAAACATGGAAGATTATGTGGATGACACCTTGGCCAAGTCTAAAAAGAGAGACACACACTTAGATGATTTAGAAGTCATTCTAGATCACATGGAACAATTTCAACTAAGGTTAAGTCCTAAAAAGTGTGCATTTGGAATCACCTCTAGAAAACTACTTGGATTCATCATTTTAGCAAAAGGAATAGAGGTAGACCCTAAAAAAGTTCAAGCAATCATGAATATGCCACCTCCTAGAAACATTAGTCAATTGGGGAGTCTTCAAGGACATCTTCAATCTATAAGGAGATTCATTTCACAATTGGCGAATAGAGATCAACCCTTCAACAAGAACTTACACAAGGGAGTCAAATGTGTTTGGAATGAGGATTGTCAAAAGATCATAGATCAAATCAAGAAATATTTGGCAAATCCTCCTATTTTAATGCCTCCTATCCCAGGGAAACCACTTATTCTATACATTTCAGTGAAAAAATCCTCCTTGGGGGCATTACTAGCTCAACCTGATGAACATGGGAAAGAAAGATAAATATACTACATTAGTCATACTCTTGTTTCATATGAGGTTAAATACACCAACATTAAAAAATCTTGCCTTGCAGTTGTGTTTGCTTCCCAAAATTTGTAACATTACATGCTTGAGCACACTATACACCTCATAGAAAAAATAGATCCACTCAAGTATTTTCTAGGTAAGGCTTCCCTCACAGGTAGACTTGCTAAATGGATGATGATACTTTTAGAGTTTTACATAGAGTAGATTGAGCATAAGGAAATCAAAGGAGAAGCCATAGCTGATCAATTGGCTGATTTCCCAATACAAGATAATGCACCTATTCAAGTTGACTTTCTAGATGAGCACCTCATGTACCTGACTAAAAGAACATGGAATATGTTCTTTGATGGATCCTTCATGCAAAATGGTTCAGGAGCTAGTGTGTTGTTTGTTTCTCCTCATGGGTACATGATTCCTAAATATTATCCCATGTACAAACAACATTGTTGAATATGAAGCTTTAACAAATGGACTTAAGATGGCCATAGAATCAATAATCACAGAGTTACACATCTATGGGGATTCACAACTACTAATCAACCAAGTGAATGATGAATATCAAACAAAACATGATAAAATGGTACCTTACAAGAAAATGGTTTATTCCTTGAAGTGATACTTAACATTTTTCATGTTTCAGCGAATCCCTAGAGTAGAAAAAAAAGCAGCTGACGCTATGGCTACACTTGCTTCACTCCTTCAGTTAGAGAAACACAAACCCAAATTTGAATTCCTGGTGGAAGATCTACATCACCCTATCTATGACTCCCAAGAAAGCCATGTCATTTGTACCCTTGTTGGTCATGAGTCATCTCATTATGGTGTCATTTACTCATACCTTTGTGATGGCATTATACCTGAAACCTTTAACCGATCTGAATGCAAAAACCCTATGCAAAATGCCTCTCGCCATTCCCTTATCTCTGGTGATTTGTATAGGAGGGGTCTAGATGGAACACTTATTAGATTCTTAGAAAAGGAATAATTTGATCAATAATTAGTTGACATCCATGAGGGCATATGTGGCAGACATTCCAATAGTCTTGCCATGGCCTGAAGGTTGCTTAGGGTAGGGTACTATTGGCCTACGATGCAGATTGATGTAGTAGCTTTTGCAAAGTCATATGAAAAGTGTCAAAACATGGTAACCTGATGCATGCTCCAGGCAGGGAGCTCATTCCCTCTATATCTCATTGGCCATTTCAGCGCTAGGCCTTTGATCTTGTTGGATAGATTCATCCCAACTTATTAGGTGGACACAAGTTTATTATCACTACTACTGATTACTTCACTAAATGGGTAGAAGTTGTCCCACTTTTTGTTTCCTTAGGAAAGACAGTCTCTCTATTCATTCTGAACCATATCATATGTCAATATGGAGTGCCTTTCGAGATTATCACTGACAACAGAGGCCAGTTCAAAAATAAGGACCTTAAACAACTCTGCAATAAATTCAAGATCAAACAACATTGGTCCCCTATTTACTTCCCGTAAGAAAATGGTCAAGCAGAGGCATCAAACTAAACCATTCAGAAAATCTTATATAGAACAATCTATAAGAATGGTAGAGATTGGCACTTATAGATAAATCTGACTTTGTGGGCCTATAGAATGAGTATTCGTACTCCTACTAGCGCTACTCCTTTTTCCCTTGCATATGGCATTGAAGGAGTGTTACCTTTGGAGGTTGAGATTCCTTCTCTTAGAGTTTCCCTCAAAGGTCTAGTTACAGATGAAGACTACCGTGCCATGAGAATTCAAGAGTTAGAACTTCTAAATGAGAAACGTCAAGCATCATTTGACCATATGAGGGTTTATCAAAAGTGCATGTCCAAAGCCTTCAACAAAAAGGTTCGCCCTAGAGAATTCCAAGTGGGAGATCTTGTCCTACGTGAAAATCCTAACAATCAACAACATAGAGATCAAAAGGGCAAATTTGAACCTAATTGGCTTGGACCTTACATCATTACAACAACTTTTGGGTCAGGTAATTATTTACTGTCTACAATAGAGGGAGAGTAGTTCCTTGATCCTATCAATGTCTTGCAACCGAAGAATTTCTATCCATGATGCACATCCTGTCTGGGGGATCCTTTTGTACATAATTATTGATCCTAAAAAAATCTAAAAAAAATTATATATTGTCAAAAATGCTAAAAATCAGAAAATGTCTTGAAAATACGATCATCTCAATGAAAACCTAGCAATAGGCGCTTTTATGTATCTCAAAAAAATTATATATTCCAAAAATAAAAAAATTCAAAATTCAGAAAATTCAAAAAAATAGAAAAAGGGCCTTGGTGAAAACCTGGAAATAGGCGCCTTGGTAACAAAAAATTCAAAAAAATTATAAAAAGTCCTGAAAAAAAAGAAGAAAAAAATGAAAAAAATGAAAATGAAAAAATTGTAATAAAATCCAAGTGGTGAAAACCTGGAAACGGGTGCTACTTGAGGCCTTTGCACCCCTGTTTCTTAGCGCATTACTGTGACACTTAGCCTTTCTCCATCATTCCGTGTCCTTGTTTTCTTGGTTTGAAATTGGTCTTTGTCTTTGTCTAGGGGGCATAACTGTGTTAGCTTTGGTCTCTTGGATGCATTAATCTTTAGGACATCTCACAAATGGTGTTTTTCAACATCACCCCAACAGTATTTTTCAATACAACCCCTGACATCGAGTGTTCTTCAATACTTATTGGTTTGGTCTTACCCAATTTTGTCATGTGATTTTACCTACTTGCAAGCATTCGATCCTTATCCTCGGAACTCGGTATCAGTTAACACACTTAAATTTTTAAACACAACACTTAATGCTTGAGCTATGTCATGATATTTTCTTTGTGTACTGACTGTTACTGATTTATGTTGAGTGTCCTTGTCTAATAAGATCTCTCTGGGATGCATAGCTAGAGGACTTAGGGCATGGGGCATATTTTTACTAGCTTACTATATTATGCTCCACTATTTTTGCACAACTGTTCTGCTGGTCATCCTGGCCTCTATGCCTTAATGTGAGCATGGTTTTTCTATATTAAATTGGGTAAGCTAACATCACAATCATCTTGACCTTTATGTCTATATTAGAATCTTTCCACATTCATATCTTCATAGTTGTGCTTGTGACTAGTGATGATTGTGTGATTTTCTGATGTTCGTTAATAATAGCCCAATGATGAGAATAAGTTCCTTAACATTATCTAATGAATGATGAAAATGAAGTCCTATGTTACAGTTTCTCTATTTCAAGTACACATTTGCATTTTTAAGTAGCTTGCATTGTTACACCTCATGTTAGTTTGCATTTTTAGGCTGCATTATGAGTTTGCGAGAGTTTTCTTCATCTTTCTTGTGGAATTTTAATCAACTGTGATCACGTTCTAATCTTCATTTCCTTATCTTCTTTCATGATCTCAATCAAAATTTTCTATCTTAAGCAGCTGATTGATTTTGGGGCATTCTCTTTCTTCTCTCCATTTCTTTCCACCTCTTCCAAACTTCTATCTTTCATTCGCTTTCACCCCAATTCTTTTCTTCTAATTCAACCTTGAGGCATAATATTTTGTGCTTGATGATCTACCTTGGTTCTTTGATCCTTATATCTTTCATATTACATCAAGAACCTTATCTTTAGTTCAATTTGATCAAATTTATCAATTTGTTGTTTCTCCTCTATCTCATTTCAATTTTGATCATGAGGGGGCAGTACCTATCAAACTTCAATCCTTTATTTAGCTTTATCAATCCTATCAATTGCTTCACTTGGGGCAACCTTTCTTGAGATTCTTATCTTGGACATGTCAATTACCTATTTACAGGGGTTTTGACCTTGTCTTTTTCAAACAACTTATCTTTGTCTTGATCTGTTCCCATAAAGATCACACATCTGGGTTATTTTGTGATCCCAAATTGATCTCACACTTCAACTACATTCTTGGACTACATGTGTTCCCATAAAGATCACACATTAGTCAAAGAGGGGCAAATGTATGCACCCTAAAATAGTTGCCTGGACTATGGGCCCCCATTTATCAATTTATCAAATTCCTTAATCAATGCTCTGCAACATTTTCAATTCAAATCAATTTCCTTGATCAAATCATGATTAATTCAATTATTTTAATATTTCCTAAGGTTCGATCATTTCATCAATTATTTTATGTAATTAAAAGAAAACAATTCCTTTTTATTAAATAAAATAATCTTATATAATTAAAATTCATTTTTAATTAAATAATCTTATCTTATTTAATAAAAATCTCTCTTATTTAAATAATATTATCTCATTTAATTAAAATATCCATTTTAATTAAATTAAATAATCTTATTTAATTAAAAGAAAATCCCTCTTTTAATTAAATAAAACCCCCACTTAAATCCCTCTTTGTTGAAAAAGGAAATAAATTAAATAAAAATAAATAAAGCTCCTTTTTCTTCACACATATTTCTAAGTGGTGGGTTTTTTGCCTCTTAATCATAAGCCTTCGATTTTTCCTTTTGAAGATATGAGCACATGGATCAACCAAGATTTAATCTCCACCATTGCTCATTTATTTTTGCTTCTTAATCTCCAGCATCCATTGCTCTTTAAAAGGAAACCTCTCCTTCTCATTTGATGGTTAAGATTTCATGATATTGTTATGCTACAAGTTTGGAGAGCAATCTTGGAGGAGAATTTGAGCACTTGAGCTTGGATATTGCAACTTCTCTCATCTGGTCTTCTTTTTTCATGCCCCATGGCAATCCATTTAGATTAATTTTGCACTTGCATATTAGACTAGATTCATGCTTCTTTTCATAGATTAATCTTGCATTTGTATTTCCTTTCATAGAATAATCATGCATTGTTATCATATAGATTAATTTCCTTTCTTGCATTGTTATCATATAGAATAGCTTTTATTTGCATGCATACTTGATGACCATGGAGACTAGAACTCTTTCTTTTCCTCTTTGAATCTCTCATTTTATGGTGTACTAGCATGGGCACAAACCAGGTCAATCTGAGGGCCTCCATTACAAACCCTTGCAGTCCATGAATAGAGAGCTATGAGTCACCATTTGAGATCTCATTCTTGAGAAATCTTGGATACAATGATTCATAGAAGTGTGACACATTTTTAGCACACAACTCTGAGTCTATAGAGTGAGATATTCCATTACCAGCATTAGCTAAGAAGCCTCAAACCACAGCTGCCTCAAGGACTAGAAGTCAGACAGCTAAGGATGCAAGTCCTTCACCCTTGAAGAAAGGTCAAGTAAAGACCTACAAGAGGAAATTGGCAACACAGAAAAGAGGGCCAAAGAAGAGAAGAAAGTCCATTGAGCCAGGGAAGATATTGAGGACATGAAATGGGATGAAGGTGTTCACGAGGATAAGAGTAAGGTCCCTAAAACCATTGATCATATATGTGCACTGATGGTTAAATCAAGTTAGAAGATGGTTAACTGTGGACCCCTTGGACCAGAACAAGATTGAAGAGGGAATCATCAAAATGATGAGTACATTTAAATATGTACCAGTATAATTCTATGACAAAATGCCCAATGCACTATATAATAGAATATCTGCCAGATGGACCTATACATTGAAGAATGAGAAAGAGGTAAGGGAAAGAGTTCTTGTATCCCTTATGCCTTCTGAATCCAAAATGGAAGAAATCAAGGAGATGATGGAGAAACATGCACAAGAGTTCTCACCCAATATGAGAGCTTACAAGATACTCGATGGAAAGCTAATCGAGTTAGAGAAGGAAAACAACAAAATTTGTAGTAAGATACTCAACAGACCTACTAAGGAAACAAGTACTGAGCCACAAAGAGCTCTAACCGAGAATTAGGAAATCAAGAATGATTAATCTACTAAGAGCATAGAACCAATTATCATCATAGATATTGAATTTGATAAAGAGGAACTGGACACCACAGGAAACAAGAATATGGATGTTGTAGATGAGACATGGACGGACACCACTATGGACATCATTATGGACAATACAATCATTGACATAACAGATGATCCAACAGAAGAAATACATAAAGATGAAGATGTCATTGTTATCAAGGACAAAACTAACGAATAGGAAACTAGATTTGACACTTCACAGGTGAACATATCAAACAACATGCCAATATTCATGCAAGCCATCAATACACTTCAAGAAAAAGAAAAATCACCTGACAAAGATTCAAGCATAATCGAGGATGCAGGGATGAAGGAAAGAAAGACAACATCGATGACCAGAATGTCATCAAAGACACTAAAATTGTAACCAAAACTGACAAGGTTACAAAAAGAGATTCAAAGGAAATTGATGGAGACACAACTGAGAAGGATGCACAAACAAAGGAAGATGAAGTACATAAGGATACTAATGAAGGAGACAAAACAAAAGATTTCACTCTCGAGGAAACCAAAAAGGTTGTTATAGATAATGTAAAGGTTGATGTGGAGACATCCAATCAAAACCAACAAGCTGACACCAAGGCACAACAACAAAAAGAGGAAACACCCCAAATCACTTCATCCAACATAATAGACAAAGCCAAGAAGATGGTTATGGTTCTACATTCAAGTGAAACTCACAAGAAGAAGAAGAAATCCAAAAAGACTAAGTTATAAGTCACTCTAGATGAGATCATTGAGATACCCAAATGTGACCCAACTACACTGGACTATGAAGCACTTAAAGAGTATGGTGAAATATGCCAAAGGAAGGCATTACAGGAGAAGCTAAGAAAGAAACATAGAGACTCCATGGTAATAGAGACAACTAGGGACATCTTGCATCAGATTATACCCAATGTTGATGTTGATCACAATAAACCTATCCTTGATCAACTAGCCACTCTCACCGAGGCCATCACAATGTAGAACATTGATGTAGAAAAGGAAATTGAGGAGAGAGCAGAGCAAAAATATCAACACAAACTTATTGAAAAGATCAGCCAAGAAGTGGAAGAAAACAAGGTAAAGCTTTTAGAATTAGTAAGTGAATTAGATCAAATAATTTTTGAAGCTATTTCATTGATACAAAAATTGAGCACACTTGAAAAATTCACTAAGGAGCATAGTCATAAGATAGAAAAGTTAGATTCTGATCTTGCTACTAGTGCTAAAGGCTTAACCACCGAGGACAATGCAATAAAGTTTCATTATGAGAAAATTGTTGAGATAAAAAGGTTAAGATAGGAACTGTGGGAAGCAAAAACATAATTCAGGGAAGAGGTCACTAAGCTCCAAGCTCAACTTCTACCAAATCTAACACTACTTCAATAGCATATCAGTTTAGAAATACAACTGATAGCCACCCCCGAGATGTCTATAGCAGACAACATCTATGATATGCATTCAAGGATCACACTCGAGCACATGGCTCTGTTAGCACTACATTGGTTTTTCTTTGAATCTCTTGGCTTTTGCTTTTCCTGGGCTTTCTTGTTTCAAAATCCTGTGCTTTACCGCGCAAAAGAGGTCAAAAAACTTTTTGAAGTTCATATTTTAGTTTGCTCGCTCTATCACATCGGTCTTTTTGAAGTGTCTTTAAGTTGTGCGAGTGGGCGACAAGCTGTCTGTGAAAGAGAATCGCACAATCGCGATCTACTTATGAATAGTTTTGTTTTGTGTGTGAATGAGCGGGTTCAATATTTTGAAAGTGTAAATCGCGCAGTCGCGATGTCTTATGAAGGTCAAGCTACAGGTTAGAGAGTCAGTGATGGGTTAAAATTATGTATGTCACGTAGTTTCTGTAAAACTATGCTATCTATATCATGCTCTGCGACCGAGCGAGTATTTTTTAAAACTGAAGCAGTCGCATACCCGCACCAACTTTCATGTCAATGTCAAATGTAAGTGACTGCACGACGAGGTCCTGTCCTGTAGGTCGCCCACTCGCTTAGGTTTTAACTCAGTTGTATTTTGCAGTGCGAGTGTGCGGCAAAGGCATAAAGTATTAAAAAGAAAAATCATCGCTCAGTCGCAGAAGCATTTTTCAAGACTCTTAATAGTCTACGACCGAGTGACAAAGGATCCATTCAATGCCTCGCTCACTCGCTGATGCTTCAATGTGACCAAAAGTGAACCCACGAGTATGTGATGAGGTAAAAAAGGGAAAGACATCGCTCACTCGCCAATCAACAGAGATGGAAGGAAAAGAGCTCGCGAGTAGGTGACTAAGGCAAGAAAAGGCACTGTCGCACTCTCACAGTCACTAATAAAGTGAAATTTTCAAGCTTGCGAGTTTGTTACTAAGCAAAGAATAGCTGCCATCGCTCACTCGTGCATTAGATGAAAGTTGGAGTATTAAGTGGTGTGAGTATGCAACCAGAAAGAGTATGCAGTAAAAAAATGAATATCGCTCAGTCGCCCAAATCCAAAAGTTGCAGTTTAAACAGCCAGCGAGTGTGCGATGATGGAATATCTGAAAGGTAGGATGCATAGTCGCTCAGTCGCCAAGACTCAGGTGACATCAAAAGTGAACCTGCGAGTATGCAATGAGTTAAAAAAGGAAAGACATCGCTCACTCGCCAATCAACAGGGATGAAAGGAAAAGAGCTCGCGAGTAGGCGACTAAGGAAAGAAAAGGCACTGTCGCGCTCTCGCAATCACTGATAAAGTGAAATTTTCAAGCTCACAAGTTTGCGACTGAGCAAAGAATAGCTGCCATCACTCACTCGCGCATTAGTTGAAAGCTAGAGTATTAAGTGGCGCGAGTATGCGACCAGACAGAGTATACAATTAAAAAAAGAATATCGCTCAGTCGCCCAAATCCAAAAGTTGTAGTTTAAATAGCCAGAAAGTGTGCAATGATGGAATATCTGAAAGGTAGGATGCATAGTCGCTCAGTCGCCAAGACTCAGGTGACATCAAAAGTGAACCCGTGAGTATGCGACAAGTTAAAAAGGAAAGACATCGCTCACTCGCCAATCAACAGAGATGAAAGGAAAAGAGCTCGTGAGTAGGTGACTAAAGAAAGAAAAGGGACTGTCCCGCGCTCGCAGTCAGTGATAATGTAAGATTTTCAATCTCGTGAGTTTGCGACTGAGCAAAGAATAGATGCCATCGCTCACTCACACATAAGATGAAAACTGGAATATTAAGTGGTGCGAGTATGCGACTAGACAGAGTATGCAGTAAAGAAATGAATGTCGCTCAGTCACCCAAATCCAAAAGTTGTAGATTAAACAGCCAGCGAGTGTGTGATGATGGAATAGTTGAAACGTAAGATGCACAATCGCTCAATCGCCAAGATTCAGGTGACATAAAAAGTGAACCCACGAGTATGCAATAGGTTAAAGGTGAAGGAAACATCGCTCACTCACATGAATCCAAAAGCAAAGCATAAAAGGATAGCGAGTATGCGACAGACATGAAATGAGGCTCAAGAATTAGGTCATCGCTCACTTGCCGAAGGTGAAACAGAGGAATCCATGCACAGAGCAGTCCAACACAATGAAATTGGAAGCCCACACAAGGATGTGAGATAGCCTAGCATATGGATGAGATCATCATTTTAGAAGTGGCACTCACGTGGAATTGGAGGATCTTTGGTTTATGTTTTAAATTATGCAGGAAATAAGTGTTCCTAGCCAACAGACCGAAACTCTGCCATACAACACTGAAGAAACATAAGGTTTTTGTAGTCCTTGAAATGGATACATTTGCAGTCATTTTAGACATAGAGGACGTGAAGGGTAGGAATAGTGTTACAATGAGTAAAAGTTTTGTAACTCCCTCTTCTGTTATTGAGGTAGACAATGTGACTGAATTCAATTTGAAAGAAAATGGGTTCCAAAGCATGAGAAGGACAAAACTGGTGTGCACCATGGGACCGGCCTATTATAGTTTTGAGCAGCTGGAAGCACTGGCTATGGGGAGCATGAACGTTGTGAGGATTAATATGTACCATGGTATTAGATAATGGCATCGACATGGAATACATCAGGAGAGCCACGCATTTTGTTGAGGAGGAGATGGACATGCTTACTGGACGACAGTGCCACGTGGCAGCAAGGTGTGAATTCGCTAAAGACTGGACGGTGTAACATCAAATGCAGCGATTTAGCAACTTAACCGCGCTCCAGGTCGCTAGATCCTAGCGGTTTAGCCCTGGCCATTTCGCGACTTGGCAAGCCTTTGTTAGGTGGATCCCGCTGTAGGAGACCAAAATGAATATTTTATTCAAAATTCCTTCTCGTGCAAAGTGAAAAGTCAAAATTAAAAGTATTAATTCCTATAGTCTGCACTATATGGAATAAGTTAAAAAATCAAAATGCAAGCCTGGAGATGGAAAATGGTTGCCTGAGGCTTCATTTTTGGGCCAAATATCAGCTATTATATACCGTTGGAAAGGTATTGAAGGGAGGAATCTGATTTTATAGACTATTTAAGGGCATATCAGATAAGATTTTGGCAGTAACAGAATGAAGTGGTTGCAGATATTTTATGGGAGAAGGATAGGTGTCGGTGACAAAATTTGTTCTCTCATTCTCCTATATCTGAGTTTTCTTCTCAAATTGTAAAGGGATGTTGAAATTTATGCTGCTGGGAAGCTTCCTGGCTTTTGGAGTCTTAATTTTTGTGTTCATGGTCTTGCAATGTATAGTTTTAGATAATTTTTAATGAAAATCAAAGGAAATCCCTATTCAGAACTTGTATGATGTCTTTGTATGTTTGTTTTGATTCTTGTATATTAACTTGTAAGGCATGTTAATATACCAGTTACAAGGTATCTGTGCATTTGAATCTGAGTTTCTTTTAAGGAGAGCAAGTCTTGTATTCAAATTCTGAGAATTTTAAGTCTGCATATGAATATGATGTCCAAGAATTGAAATGAGAAGAATGGCTTGCAAGGCATTTCATTCAGGTTTTTGAGTTTGGATTTAGAAGTTTTCTGGGAGTGCACATCTATTTGACTCTGTTGCCTAATAGATAAGGCACTGGTCTCTAGTCTGTCTGGTAGTTTATTCATCAATCAATTATTCAAATCATTTTCCCTTTCTGTTTAAAGAGATATGAATGATTATTATATCAAGTGTGATGGGCAGGAATCCATCCCCTGATTCACCGAAAGAAGTGAATCCAATAGGTACACCCGCCTCAGCCTTTGAGCTCAAAGTGTAGGAGGGTTTGTTTGATCCTCATTAATTAGCCTTTTCTTTGACAAGGTCAGGGAAAAATAGCTAACAGAATGGTGACTCCGCTGGTGACATGGTTGTAATCAGTCATGTTTGCATCTGTCCTAGAATCTCTAGTTTTGAAAGAAAGAGTCAAGCTAATAGAATCTAGAATTTATTTCAGATCTGTGTAAGGATACCTTGGAAGTATTTTATTGCAATAATTATAAAATATTTGTGTGGCTTTGCTGGTTGGAGAGAACCCAGAAATAATAAATATGGATCAAATGGCTTTTGCTGTTTGAAAACTTTCCTCTGCAAGGAGGTGGCGACTCTATGTTGAAATGAACCTGATGGAGCTATCACGAAGGCTCTAAATCTGCCAGATTTCTAGTCAAAGAAATAAGAGTAGCTTCTGCAATTGTATTCCCAGGTAATCCTCATCTTTTATGTGAAAGAAAAGTTTCCTCAATAGGT
The DNA here is from genome assembly GCA_018584345.1 of Thuja plicata. NCBI lineage: Eukaryota > Viridiplantae > Streptophyta > Pinopsida > Cupressales > Cupressaceae > Thuja > Thuja plicata. The sequence goes on from MU225995.1 coordinate 521,406, forward strand.
GAAGAAGTCACTAGAAAAGGGGAAAATAGTTTTGAAATCTGTCATACTTCTTGGTTATAAAGATTCAAATATCAAGTCAGAAGTATGTTGTTATTTTAAAAGATAGATGGTTGAAGTTGCAAGGTTCATGAAAAAAAATATTGGGTATATGTTTGATTTGTTCAAATATATGTCATAAGTACCGTATACGATTTCATGAAAGATACAGTCAATAATGAATTCTTGCAGAAATTTTTCGATGAAAAGATATGCGCCATTATGTTTTGATGGCATACATGGTTTTCCCATTTTTATTCCAAATATGATTAGAGACAAATTGCCAATATTTTGTGGGAAACAACATGATTCAGCAAGTCGGCATATTCAGTTGTTTGTTGATTTGATGGGTGATTTTGAGATTGCACATGAAGATGTTTATATGAAATTGTTTGTCCAGACTTTAAGAGATGATGCTCGTGAGTGGTTTTCTTTTTTACCAGCATATTTGGTATCCTCTTGGAGTGAATTACATTCAGCCTTCATGTTGCAATTCGGTGAAAGGGTAAATGTACATGATGCATTTACTAAGTCGTTACAAATTAGGATTGAGAATGAAGAGCTAGTTCCTGATTTTAACATCAGATTCGGAAAAGTTTATAATGATATCCCTAAAAATTGTAGACCCAATGATCAAGTGTGTGTAGTTATCTACTTTGATGCATTTGATAAGGATAT
>MU225995.1:537023-551293 GCA_018584345.1 Thuja plicata
ATATTTATATATATATATATATATATATACAAAATTTGGTCATTCACTGACCACAACTAGATCTATACAATGTCTCGATATATCTATGATTGTGGTGGATCATCAAAATTGAGCTTCTTCACAGTAGCACTTGGGTCACTAAGTCTCTGCACAAGAACAATTCAAATGCTAAGCCATATATCTTATCTCAAAATAATATCAAAATAAATAAATATTGGGTTGTAATTTGTTGACAGTTGAATTGTTGATTACCTCATCTATTCCTCCTATGCTTATATTGAATGATAAACTAAATGGGCTCCATCATGGGCAAGAGGGAATCCTAAAAAATGGCCAGGTAGAGGATAGACGGACACTCATGAAGGGTCCTATAAAAGGAAAAATAAATAATACAAAGTACATGTTATAAACAAGAAATACTAAAAAAATAAAAAATGCGTGGACTAAAAAGAAAATGCATACCACAGTATGAGTTTGAACTCCTAAGCTAGAGGGAGACAAAACCATTGATGAATCAGTTCAAATCTTTTCCTGTATGGTAAAATAGAAAAGATGTTATAGTCAAGAAATACTTGATAATGAAAAAAATGTATACACTAGATAATACAAATTCATACCAAAGCCTCAGCTAGATCTCTTGTGCTAGGCAAGGGATCTCTAGGAAGTGGATAAGGGAGTTGTAATAGGTAAATGAGAATTCATGTGCAAGTTAATAACCCAAAGTTGTTGAAAATCAAGTTATAAAACTATAAATGCATGTACTCGTCTCTAAAAAAAAATGTTTAGCATGTATATAAAACAAATACATACCATAATCTCATATGAATATAATATACTCATATGAGGATTCGCCTCATCTGAGGCAGCTATAAACAATTCCTGTATGAAAAGTCATGGGAAATGACATACTAATAGAGGAACATGATTGTTAAGTGGATTTTCCCTTAACAGGTTTTCCACGTTAAAAATATGTGTCAAATGTGTATATGATTCATTTCTTTGATGTTTTGATTTACACATTATTGATTCTTGATTGGTCGGTAATCACTAGAGTTTATTTACTACATTTTGGTAAAGGTTAGAAAAGAGATACAGTAGAGATACCAAGCAGTATATAACTATTAAGATTGATTAAAGACATACATCTTGTATGACTGAATGATAACTGAAGGTATTATATTTGTGGTATAAGTATTTGGTTGAATTATTAGAATAATTTTTGAGGTCACTGATTCACCCCCCTCTTAGTTATTCTAACAATTGGTATTAGAGATTTGGTGCTTAGAAGGAAGGTTTAAAGACCTAAGCTAAATATCACAAGATGAGAAAAAGGGATGTCCCTAAGTTGAACAAAGATAACTTTGCATCATGGCAAAGTAGGATAATACTTCATCTATCAGGTATTGGAAATGATGTCACACAGTACTTGGATACTAAATTTGTGTTACCTACTAGACCTCCCACACTTGATCAAATGAGAGAGAAACATAAAAAAAATTCTATGATGATAGAAGTTGCTTCTTCTCTCTCTGATGCTGAATTTGAAGATGTTAAATCATGCACCACTGTAAAGAAAATGTGGGACAAAGTCATGCTAGTACATGGAGGAGACAAAAATGTGCTGAGGACTAAAGCTGAAATCCTAAGAGGAAATTTTGATGACCTTAGAATGAAAGAAGGAGAGAACATCACTCAGTACAGTGGAAAAATAAAAGAGGTTGTTAATTTTATCCAAGGCGTAGGAGGTGTACTTGAAGAAGAAATAGTGGTAAGTAAAATTCTTATAACCTTATTGCATGTTTATGCTATTAGAGTATCCTTCTATACAAGAAATGAGAGTAGTAGCAAATAAAAATGTTACTCTAAATAGTTTGATTGGTAGACTTATTTTATTTGAGATGAATAAATTTGACAATAGTGTCTTACCAACTATTGAGTCTGCTTTCAAATCTTCTTTGAAAATAAGTAAATCAAGTCATAAAAACACTATGAGAAATGATAGTGAAAGTGAAAGTGATGAACAAGAACTTGATAAGATTTAAGCACTAATGGCTAGAAGATTGTAGAGAGGCAAATTCAGATACAAAGGTAAATTACGCTTGGTATATTTTAATTGCAAAGAAATTGGTCACTTTGCTGCTAGATGCCCTAACAAGAGAAAGAATGAAAGAAATAATGACAAATCTTATGAAAACAAGTTTGATATAAGTGATGACCAAGATTAATGAAGCAACTAACACTCTAACAGAAGAGACAACTGAGACTACAAGGACAAAGGCAAGAAGGCTTGTTACCTAGTTGAGAACAAAGTAGAAAATACTGACATCGAGTCTGATGAAGATATTGAGATAGTATTTATTGCTATGAAGGATGATTTAGACGAAGAAGAAAGGTATGTTGAAACTGCACTCATAACTAAGGTTAGTAAAAATGATGTCTAGATTATTGATAGTGGTTGTACTCACCACATGACTATAGATAAGGAAAAGTTTGAAAATTTTGAATATAATGGTGGATCAGTTAGGATGGGTAATGAGTCACCTTTCCCAGTTGAAGGTAAAGGGACCATCATGTTGAATAACCTAATCAGATGTGAAAATGCATATTGGGTGAAAGGACTTAACTATAATCTATTGAGTGTTTCATAGTTGAACAACACAGGTCACCAAGTTTCATTTGAGAAAAAAGGCAAAGATCTATAATGAAATAGGAAGGTTGATCGGTACTGGTGAACAAACAAAAGGTAACCTATTCTATCTTGACAAGATTGAGACCACTTGTTTATTAGCTAGAAATGAAGACATTTGGTTGTGGCATAAAATATTATGTCATGTGAACTTTGACAACATGGTTAGGATAAGCAATACAAGGACAGTAAGAGGCTTACCGAGCATGTCAAAATATGACCATTTCATGTGGAAGAATTGTCAAAAAAGAAAAATGACAAAGTCTAGTTTCAAAAGAAAAACCTACACATCTAATGTTATTCTACATTTAGTCCATACTGACTTATGTGGACCAATGAGAACAAAGAGCTATGGTGGTGATAGATACTTCATTCTATTTTATGATGATTATTCTAGAATGATGACTATCATGTTCATAAAATAGAAATCAAAAGCATTTAAAATGTTTAAATGGTATAAAGATATAGTTGAAAAACAAAGTGGAAAGGAACTAAAATTTCTAAGATCAGATAGAGGAGGAGAATTTATTTTTGATGAATTCACCAACTTTTTCAATGAGCATGGAGTTAAAAGATAGGTTTCTACACTAGGAACACCCCAAAAAATGGGATTTCTAAGAGAAGGAATAGATGAATTGTTGATTATTGATTGTGCCAGAACACTGATGATTGAGAAAGGCATCACACAAAAATTCTAGAGAGAAGTTGTAGGTACTATTATCTACACATTAAACTGAGTTCAATTGAAAAAAGACACCGATAAGACACCTTATGAGCTATGGTATGGATACACAATAAATGTGAGTTACTTTAGAATTTTTTGAAGTCAATGTTATATATTAAAAGATGATAGAAAAGGAAAGCTTGACTCCAAAAGTGTTGAAGGAATATTCCTAGATAATTCTATCAAAAGAAAAGCTTATAAATGTCTTAACAAATCCTCTAACAAAATCATTAAGAGTGAAAATGTTAAAGTGGATGAATTTTCTGAGAAAAATGATGAGGAAAGTAGAAAGGAACTAGAAAAATACAATAGATTTGTCTATAGTGAATAACCTGTCACTCTTCCTAACAAATAGTGTATCACTACCGAGCGACATAACAATGCAACTAAGCAACATGCTACACACACCAAAAATCAGGATAATTCTCACAATGATGAATCAAGTGATGAAGATCAAAATGAAGGTCAAGATGATGATCAGAATGAGGAAAAAAGATTTGAACTGGTACTTGCCAAGTATGTCAGAAGAAACCATCCACAAGGCCAAATCATTGGAGACAAAAGAGCTAGAATGAGAACAAGAAGTAAGTCACTTAATACTAGATGTCTAATTTGTGATTTTGAGACTAAATATGTTAATACTGCACTTGAGAATTAGGAATGGGTCAGTGCTATGAATGAAGAAATTGAATAGATTGAGAAGAATAAGACATGGACATTAGTACCTAGACCGAGTGACAAAAATGTCATTGGTACAAAATGGATCTTCATAAACAAACTAAATGAGAATGGAGAAGTCACTAGGAACAAAGCAAGACTGTTATGCAAAGGGTATGCATAAGAAGAAGGTATTGATTATGGAGAAACCTTTGCACCCGTTGCCAGTCTAGGAGTAAGAATTCTACTTGCTTATGCTACTTTCAAAGGATTCAAAGTATACCAAATGGATGTAATATATACATTTCTAAAGGGATTACTAGAAGAGGAGGTATACATTGAACAACCTAAAGGTTTTGTTGATCCTAACAAGAGGAATATGGTATATAGAATAAACAAATCCTTGTATGGATTGAAACAAGAACCGAGAGCATGGTATGAAAGAATTCACTCTTATCTCATAAGTATTGGGTTTGTAAGAACAAGTGATAATAGTAATCTGTATTTGAAAGGAGAAACTGATGATAAGATTTTGACTGCTGAAATATTTGTTGATGATATCATTTTTGGAGGAAATGATATGCTATGCAAGTCATTTTTTGATGAAATGAGAAAAGAGTTTGAGATGTCAATGTTTGGAGAGATAAAATTATTTCTTGGTCTATAGATTATACAACAAGATGCAGGCATCTACATCACACAATCCAAATACATCAAAGAAGTTCTGAAGATATTCAAAATGGAGGACTCCAAACTAGTTGGAACATCGATGACAACTAGATGCAAATTGAAAAAGGAAGAAAAGTCAACCGAGGTAAATCAGACCTTATATAGATCCATGATTGGAAAGCTAATGTATGTTGTGCGTACTAGACCAGATACAACACATGCAGTTGGTATAGTTGAAAGATTCTCTACTAATCCCAAGGAATCACACATGATTGTTGTCAAAAGAATTCTGAGATATCTAAAGAATACCAAGGAATATGGTTTGTGGTATAACAAAGAAGGAAAATTTGAGCTTCAAGTCTATATAGATGTTGATTGGGATGGAAACATAGATGATATAATTTGCACAATAGGAGGAGAATTCTTTATGAGTGACAAACTTGTCACATGGATAAGCAAGGATGCATCTCTCAATCCACTACAGAAGTAGAATATGTGGTCACTGCTACAAATTTCTCTAACATTGCACGGATCAAGAAGTTAATGGAAGGTGTGAATATGAAAATTCTTGATCCATTGATTATCTATTGTGATAATATAAGTGCTATCAATATTTCAAATATTCATGCATGCTAAGACAAAGCACATTGCTATCAAGTATCATTACTTAAGAGAACAAGTACAAGAGAAAGATGTGATACTAGAATATGTGCAATCCAAAGAATAGTTAGCAGACATATTCACAAAGCCATTTCCAAAAGATACATTTGAGTACCTAAGGAAGAGACTAGGGGTCTAACCCTTGTCTATTGGTCACTAAGCTGACTAGAAAGTTGCATCAGCCCACACATTATTAGAATATCAATAATGTTGATGCAAGCAAAGAAATGGACTGTAATGATATATCATTACACAGAAAGGTACTTATCTGCCCCGAATGCTAGAGAAATCATTGGCTACTATAGATCTATATTATTGATGGAGAGGAAATTCAAGGAATATATTAGAAGAGAGATATTATATGTTTGGCATTGCTATCAAAGGGAGATATTATATCCATATGAAATATCTTTCATGATCATCAAGAGGGAGAGAAAAGAAATATCCATCAAGGAGAGGAACAATCAAAGCGAGAGAAAAGTTTAGATCAGAAAAAGAAGTTTCTACAAAGGGAGAAGAAAGTCTATAACAAAGGGAGAGACAGAAAGAGAATCAAAAGATAGAATTGCTACATTTATCTAGCGAAGGGAATGAAGAAGAAGTGCACTCTGCAAGAATCAAAGCTAAGCTAGAAGAGCTTATCAAGAGCCATATATTTGAATTGGTTATAGAACAATAAATTTTGGGAGAGATTGATGAACTACAACTGCTATATTTCATACTATGTTAGTAGTATGTTGCCATCAATGCCAAAGGGAGAGATTGATGAACTATAACTAATTGAATGTTTGAAGATGTTAATTAGATGATCACCAAGTTGTAGAAAGTAAATACAAGACATTAAATCAGTTATTGTATTGTCATTGACATCAACTTGATATAATTTGATTGGTCATATACATATTGTCATAGACTTCAAGAAACCAAAGAGATAAATTTTATGTTATCGAGAAACATATAAAGCCAATGTACACCAAGTGAGAGTAAACACCGATGGACAGTGCACACCAACGAACATAGAACCCCAAGAAAGTCATAGTGTAGACCGAGCACCACAGCCCCGAGCATAACTACAGTGGACCCCGAGAAATTTAGAGTATTGACCGACGAACAACACCAAAAGACAATATTGATGCCCGAGGAAAACTAGAGTCATTGACTGAGAAAAATAACAGTTGATCACCGATCAAAACTGGAGTTAGGAAATGACAAAAAACTTAGTTGGCAGGAGCTAAAGATAGAGTTAACTGATTGTTTACTTTATTTTTATCGACTAGTTGAACTGAAGTTTTAAATCTAGTTTTATTCCTAGTTTTCAAGGAGAAATCTACGAGATAAAACTAAAGAAAGGCTTTAAAGATTAAATAAAATGCATGGTGAGACTTACGGATCAAGAAATAATCTACGCCAAGAACAAGAAAGGCAAGGAGATGAAACAGTGGAATCATGTCGATAAAGAGATAAGTAATTCATTATGAAAAGAGAGGAATGTTGAGTATAATTCTGGTGAAGATAGAAGCCTTCATGTAGATCTAATCATACAAGATAAAGGATAGAGCTAAGGAATTATATAGATACTGAGCAACAGAGAAGCAACAACATTCACTGAGCAGAAAGAAGTGGAGCAAAGGAATTGGAGAGAAAATTGATCAGAAGAGGTATTATGGACTTAAAATATTTCTAAACATCTACAAGATTAATTTTTATTTATGAACAGATCATTTACTATTTTAGTTTAACCATTGATTCATAAAATCTCTTAACCAAGTGGGATTTAACCATCCTTAATAAATTGAGATACATCCCAAGGAGTATCAAAAGGTTTTCATGTTGACAACATAGTGAATGCTAGGTCAAATGATAAACTGATAGTTTTAAATCCTGTAACAAGGTCGCACTTAACATTGTGTTTGTAACCTTTAATAGGGTAGGCTCTTCACCGAGCTCACTTTAGAGGAGTGAAAATTTTGGGTTACGGGCCCAAGTGGTTTTTCCCTTAACAAGGCTTCCACGTTAAAAATCTATGTCGAATGTGTATATGATTCATTTCTTTGATGTTTTTCTTTACACATTATTGATTCTGGATTGGTCAGTAATCACTAGAGTTTATTTACTGCATTTTGGTAAAGTCTAGAAAAGAGATATAGTAGAGATCACCGAGTATTATATAATTGTTAAGATTGATTAAAGGCATACATCTTGTAGGACTGAATGATAATTGAAGGTATTATATTTGTGGTATAAGTATTTGGTTGAATTATGGATTAATTTTTTAGGCCGCTAATTCACCCCCCCTCTCATTTATTCTAACATTATTAATGCAAGTAATTGATATATTGAAAGCTTACTAGTTGAGTTTGTTGTTCATGTGGACTCTATTATGGTTGTATGTTTGACTCTGTAGACCATGAAAAAAGTACTCATTTATGTGGTTTTTGAATACTTTGAGAAACAAAATCTCATATTCAAATCATTTTCCCTTTTATGTCATTAAATTATAAAGACACCTTAGATGGATTGACTTTACAATGAGACAAATCTAATCAAAATGAATGGTTGATCTCTAGGATCTAACCATGATTACAAATATGTGAAGATGAACCCATGAAGACTCCTATCCATGCCTGGTGTTACTTGGGTGCCTTGCACCAAAGAACCCTTTAACTTCCCAAGTGTACCCAAGGAAAATTATATGTTTGAAGTTACTTAAGGGGCTCAAAATTGGATAAAACATCCCTACATCCACTGTACAAGAACAAAAAAAAAACTCTCATACTCTATATTTCAGTCACAAAAAATTACAACATCAAACATAAATTCACTTAAGTCATGGAGTACATACATAAAGAGAATGAAAGATACACCTAAATACAATGTAGCACATCAAGCATTAATTCACTTAAATCATAAAGTATACATGTGAACATATGTAGCACAAAAAGTGTACACATAAAATTGCTTATGTCCTGAAGCAAACATGTAGTACATACATTATGAAGGATAGACATGAATTCACTTAATTTGTTCACATAGGTTGTACACATAAATTTAGGTTATGAATCATATAAATGAATATATATTAAGTACACACACAAGTAAATTAATTTATAGAAATGCACATGCATATACGCAGGTCATATGAAACAAGAATACACTTAAGGCATAAACATTCAACCAGAAAATTCAAGGATTGAATTTGAAATTTCATATATAAAAAAATGAACAATAATAGCATACATATCAATACATGGCATACATGCCAAATCCATAATAGAGTTACAAAAAAGTGACATCAACTATGTCCAGGTTGATATATACAATGTAAAAATGTCATATATATATAATTTGGTCATTCAATAACCACAACTAGATCTATACAATGTCTTGATATATCTATGACTATGGTGGATCATCAAAATTGAGCTTCTTCATAGCAGCACTTGGGTCAATAAGTCTCTGCACAAGAACAATTCAAATGCCAAGCCATATATCTTATCTCAAAATAATATCAAAATAAATAAATATTGGGTTGTAATTTGTTGACATTTAAATTATTGATTACCTCATCTCTTTCTCCTATGCTTGGACTAAATGATAAAATAAATGGGCTCCATCATGGGCAAGAGGGACTCCTAAAAAATGGCCAAGTAGAGGACGGACGGGCACTCATGAAGGGTCCTATAACAAAAAAAAAAAATACAAAATACATGTTATAAACAAGAAATACTAAAAAAATAAAAATGCGTGGGCTAAAAAATAAAATTCATACCACAATATGTGTTTTAACTCCTATGCTGGAGGGAGACAAAACCATTGATGAATTAGTTCAGACCTTTTTCTGAATGGTGAAATAGAAATGATTTTATAGTCGAGAAATACTTGATAATGCAAAAAATGTATACACTAGATAATACAAATTCATACCGAAGCCTCAGCTAGATCTCTTGTACTAGGCAAGGGATCCCTAGGAAGTGGATAAGGGAGCTGTAATAGGTAAATAAGAATTCACATGCAAGTTAATAACCCAAAGTTGTTGACAATCAAGTTATAAAACTATAAATGCATGTACTCGTCTCTAAAAAAAATGTTTAGCATGTATATAGAACAAATACATACCATAATCTCATATGACTCTAATATACTCATATGAGGATTCACCTCATCTAAGGAAGCTATGACTGATTCCTGTATGAAAAGTCATGGGAAATGACATACTAATAGAGGAACATGATTTCTAAAATATTTTGAACAAATAAGAAAGTGATTGAAATTAAATATGAAAACATGTTACCTCCTCCCTCTCCTGAACATCAGCAGTGTCTGGTGCATTCATTAGTTTAGTGAAACCCAATTGATACTACATGTATACAATAAACAAGTCAAGTGCATGCATCAATATAGACTACATTGAAATGGTCATAATATATTTCAACAAATATACTTAAATTGGACTTAATTACCCTTTTTTGTTTCAGTGTCCCTGATGATTTCTTCGTCTTTCCTAATGACCTTGAGATGGTGGGGTAGGCTAACAAAAACAAAATTAACATAAGATAAATAATATGATACTGCATGGGTTCAATTAAAACTATAAATAAGAGGTGTGAAAAATATGATACCACATAGCTCTGTAAGCCAAAGTCAAAGGCAGAAAGGGTGAAATCATCAATCTCATAAATCTAAGCCCCTGACAAGCCCTATAAAATACCAAATAAATATAAGCAATAGTTTATAATCAAGATTATGATTTACTTGAATTCCATAAATTCTTATGCTCCACAACTCTATTATCACAAGTTTATAAACAAATTTTATGAACCATTATTACAATATAAAAATTTTATCTTCTTTCACACACAAGACTATTCTTTAAAAAAAATTTAGTCACAGTTAGAGAAGGATGGTTCAGATAGTATTCATGGAGGTCAAAGGTTAGGACCACTTTTGTAGCAGGTAATAAGACTGTTGTAACCTAACAGTGAGTATGTTTTAGTGTGTTTACCCTTAACATGGGGGGATTTGGAGTGCTTTTAGGTTGAGAGTAGAAGGTATGGGCAATGATGAAAATGTTTGGGGTGATTATGAACCTAGGGTTTAGAGGGGTTCTTGTCTATGGTGAAGATATAAACTACTATATGGGGAATGTCCTAGTATGACAGTGAAATGCCAGAGTAGAGTTTACTGAACTAGCAGGTGAATATGATTTTAGCGATAGGATAAGGACCTTGTGATAAGTTGAGGGGTTATTGGGGTTTCTTAGAAGTTATATGTTGGGAGTCTTCAAAAGGCCATGGAGGTGTATTGAAGGATTGAGGACATTCACAATCAGTGAACAATCAGAGATTGTATTCGTGATTTTGAACAAGAAATAAGAGTAAAAGAATGATGGTTGGATGTTCCAGATGATGTTCAAAGTTGATTTAGTAGACAATAAGTGATTGGTTGTGGTATGAGTCTATGTATGAGTTCAAAATTGGTTAAATCGAGTCCAATGATGGAGGGTGAGAGTTCAAATCAGTTTGAGTCATGATGGCTAGACAAGGAAGTGAACTTGTTTAAAAGTATGATGTCTAGGTTACCAAAAGCCAGGGATCTCTATTGGAGCCTTTGCATTCAACCTAATTCCTTGAGGGAGTACCATAATTTTATGAATTCCTTGAGTTTAATTACATTCAAAAAAATTCTTTGATCGTAAATGAATAGCAAACAAACATACACTAATACACCAATACATCAAATCAACAATACAATATGGTTTAGAGAACCAAGGGAGAAAGAAGGAAGACAAGGTCACCTAGAAGACCCTAGAAGGGGAAGACTAAAAATACCATCAAATTTCATTTGTGGATTCAATAAGATTAATAAAATCCATTTCACATGTTTACATGGCCTAAGGGTCACTTTATGTAATGGGATGTTATATAATGTCGTATTGGCACAATTGGTCTAAAAGGTCAATTTGAGGGTTCATGGATTAAAAGGTGTTAAATATTAATGTAATACTTAGATATGGTGTAACAAGGTCAGTGTGATTTTAAAATGATGTAGTAGAAGTCAGAAAGGTAATAGTTGCAACAAAGATACAAGAATAATGTAAAATTGTCAAAAGTTGATAATCTAGCCTAAAGGGCTAAAGTCATGAGTTAAAAGGGGTAGAATAGGAGTTTTGATATGTTTAAGGTCATTAAAAGACAATTACAATAAATTTTGGGTCTATAAAGTGTTAGTTTTCAAAGTTGACAACTTATTGTCAACATTAACAACATTTTGTGTTTGCAAAAATGCAATAAAAGTTGCAACAGTCAGTTGTCATTGTCTTGGGTCGGCGTTTGATTAGTTTTGAGGAGTTGTTGATAGGGAAAATATATATAGTCCAGCGTGGGTACATGATGAAGCAGGTCATTCTAGGTGGAGAATGAATGTAACAAATTTTTGAATCAATAAAAGAACAAATTCTCTGCAACTGTTTGGTTTTTTGGCACGTGGAACATTTTGGACTTTCTTGTGTTTGCCAAGCATTAAAGACCATGATTTTAAATGGATTTTGAAAAAAATGTATTATTCTATTTTATGAATAGAATAATATGTTGTATAATTATCTAACCACACTAAGTTACCACCATACAAATTATTAAGATATGATATTTTGAAAACAACATATTATTCTATTTTATGAATATTTATAAAATATTACCTTAGGTGTTTGAGCTACCCATCCACATCTACTAGAACAAACACTCCTTGGTGTGCTTGTACCAATAGGTGCACCCTTCAGTGAATATTATTCATGTATTAATTTATATTCTTCTATACGTAAAAAAATATTTACTTTTCACAGATTTAGGTAATTAATTAAAATAACATGTCAAAACACAAATTTAAAAAACCTCTGTCGGCTCTCTACCATACACCATTTTCAAAAAATCATCTATGAGGGCCATATCCTCAATAGTGTATGTATGAATATTCTCCTGCAATTTACACATGAATGGGATGTCAAACCATCGGCACTCGCCTGACTATCTACCCCATCACATATACCATTACAACTGATGTAGATATGCTCAATGGGTTGGGCTGACCCTACAACTATATCTGATGATAATGGAGCTAGGAAGGGATGATATGATCCTAATGGTGCATTTGATAATGATGGATCTGGCATAGGATGGGATTATCCTAATGGTGCATCTAATGAAGATGGGGGTGGTGTAGGCACTGATCCATCCTCTCCTCCAACTAACTGAGTGCCATGCTAGATAATGACATCAGTCAATGATGCAGCTGCATGAAGAGTTTGTATATCCATAGAATCCTTCACCACTACTAGGACCACAACATGAATGAGGGGTTTTCTCATAGTACACCTCCTCTCTTATGGTCAGGTAATCCTACATGCCTCAGGTCTATCCTGCGTAGATCCTCTCCATCTACCCTGGAACTCATGAAAGTCAAAGTAATTCAGCTTCTGACCAAGGATAAACTCATAGTATAGCTTCCTCAAAAAATATAAAGGCACCTCATTATTATTACAAGGTTTTTGGTCAAATACCATGTACCACCTATCCCAAAAAGCTAATTTCATCCCCCTATGAGCACAACAATGTATAGGAAACCATTTTATATTATCTTCTAGGGAGGTGCTAGTATTAGGATCCATAAAAAGGGAACATATATCACATTTTTTTATGACCTTTCTTTTCACATCCTCATATGATAAACAATCAGCATAATATGTATGACATTTATCCTTCTATTAACCCCATTTTTTCACCTCTTGAGACACCTCATTTGCACTATTGGACATGTGTTTTGTCATGCCCAAAACTAGGGCAAAACACACAGACAATTTTTTTTTCAAAACACAAGTACCTACAACTAACAATGGATGAGTTGAGGAAATGTGATTACATGGTGAAGTTAGCCTTCAAGTTGAAAGGTATATTCATAGGTTGAATTAGGGTTACGTCACATACGGATGCAGAGTTTGAGCATCAGCTTGATGTACGAGTTACATGAACTCTTGGGTCAGATTGAATTAACTATGGTTTTATTTTTATCCACGTGTAGTATCGTGATGGTAATTTAGTTGATAAAATCATTTGTTGGATTAGGTTGACCTAGTAATTATTTTAACTCTTAACCTTGATTACAACTAAACCATTTAAATCTAATACTAATTCCTTTTTGACATTAACTACTAACATCTATAAACTACCCCGATATAACTATTTCACACACATAAGTTAACTGTTAAAAGAGAACTAAGTTAATCTCAAGAATTAATATGTATTACCTTACTTAACTACCCTTGGAACCACTTAGACATATATATTAAAATATCCGCTAATATAAGGGCTAGTTAAATTCTACTCTCTTTTTAAACAACATACATGAACCATTTACCATTGAAATATAATAACAATTTCACTATAATAAATAAACTACTAATTAAAATCTAATAATCAAAATCTAACCAAATTTCCTAACTTAATAGTATCAATACTTAATTAAATTCAGCCCCTAACCAAAAATGCACATGCAACTATAATCCATTAAACCTCTAATAGAAAATCCAATTAACCTCCAATAAACCCTGACTAAATTAACCTCTACCCCTTTTGAACCCAAGAGCAATATATTCTGATTAACATAATGAAAATAAAATTAACCATTAACTTTGCATTTTACATAAAAGCTAAAGTTATAAATCTAGTAATTAACTACATCATTAATTAACAAATATATATAAATGAACTACATAATTTAAAACTAAACAACAATGTGATAAACCTTTTTATCTAACTTAAACTATCTTATACTAAACTAACTTACTAACATTAGTGATCCATTGAAAATAGTTAATCATAGGAT
>MU225995.1:558852-573432 GCA_018584345.1 Thuja plicata
ATATATGCTCAAATATCTCATAAAATGCTAACTAAATAATAATCATATTCCATCATAAAACCCAATAGTGTCAAAGCAATAGTCCTGTCCATCTAACATAGGAAGATTCTAGGGTGGGCATTACAGCATACCTATAGAAGAATGATGCCTATTATTATAGGCGAACTTGACCAGATGTAGGTATTCCTCCCACTTGACATGATGGTCCATCACATACATCCATAACATATCCTCTAACCCCTGGTTAACCCTCTCTATCTGTCTATCTGTCTGAGGGTGATATGTTGTATTGAAATTTAGTCTAGTGCCCAACGCTGCTTGTAACTCTCTCCAAAAATTTGATGTGAACAAGGAGTCTCTATCAGAGATAATCCTACGAGGAATTCCATGAAGTCTAACAATATCCTGCAAAAAGACCTGAGCTACATCCCATGCTACGAATGTAGTACACATGGGTGAGAAGTGGGAAACCTTGGTCAACGTGTCGACTGTCACCAAGATAGCATCATGGTAGTGAGAAGACATAGGGAGACCAACAATGAATTCCATAGATATAGTATCTCACTTCCACTTGACAATCTCATGTGGCTGCAGGAGCCCACCTGGATGACTGTGCTCTGCCTTCACTCTCTGGCACTCTAGGAATCTAGAAACTATGTTGGAAATTTGCAATCTCATGCTCGGCCAATGATACAATTGTCTCAGATCGGCATGAAACTTCTTAACTCCCAAATGAGCTGCATAAGGTGCTCCGTGAGCCTCAAGTACAATAAAATCTCACAAGTCACCTGTTCAAGGTACATAGATGCATCCCCTATGACGTAGAAGTCCATCAGAATCTAAAGAATACTCTACAAATCTTTCCTCAAGGGGTCTCTAAGAATGGATAAAATGACAAACCTCCACATATAATCCATCCTCTGGCAAGTGATGCAAAATGCGCTCCCACAAATCTATACTAGAAGTCATAGATGAGAGCTCATGTCACCTCCTACTCAAGGCATCTACAACTACATTCTCCTTCCCTTTGATGTAATGAACATCAAAATCATACTCAGACAAAAACTCCATCCATCTCCTCTGCCTAGCATTAAGATTGGGTTGTACAAAGATATACTGTAGGCTTTGGTGATCTGAATGAAGCTCAAATCGGTGACCTAGAAGGAAGTGTTTCCATCTCACTAAGGCATGAAACACCGCTGTGAGTTCTAGGTCATGAATAGGATAATTAAGCTTGTGAGTCTTTAGCTTCCTATACTCAAAAGCTATAGGATGACCCTCCTGCATAAGAACTACTCCTAAACCATCCAATGAAGCATTAGTACATACAAAAAAATCCGCTAAAGGATCTAGCACTACTAAAATTAGTGCACTAGTGAGGGCTCTCTTGAGCTCCTGGAAAGCTCTCTCACACTTCTATGTCCATTCATACTTCTTCCCCTTTCTCTGAAGGGAGGTGATGGGATGAGCTACTCTAGAAAATTCTGCCACAAAGCGTCTGTAATATCCTACTAAGCCCATAAAACTTCTGACCTCAGTGACACTGGTGGGTGCTGGCCAATCCATAATAGCTCTAATCTTTGATGGGTCCACAGAGATCCCATCGCCAGATATAACATGAACAAGATAATGCACCTCAGGTCTAAAGAAGGCACACTTTGACAAGCTGCCATATAACTAATTCTCTCTCAACTGCTGCAAAACCTGTCTCAGATGCTCCTCATGCTCCTCCTCATTGCAAGAATATATCAGAATATCATCAAAGAACAATACCACAAATTTATCCAAGAATGTATGAAATACTCCATTCATGAGGCTCATGAACACAACTAGAGCATTTGTGAGGCCAAATGGCAGTACTATGAACTCATAGTGATCATACCTCATGCAAAAAGTAGTCTTGTGGATATCACTTTCCACAATCCATAACTGATGGTACCCCAACTTCTGATCTATCTTCAAGAACACTCAGGCACCCTACAACTGATCAAACAAATCATTGATCCTGGGGAGTGGGTATCAATTCTTAATTGTTACTTTATTCAACTATTGATAATCAATGCACAATCTAAGTGATCCATCTTTCTTCTTCACAAAAATTACTGGTGCACCCCAAGGTGATACACTAGGTTGGATATGACCTTTCTCTAAGAGATCTTCTAACTAAATCTTGAGCTCATTGAGCTCATGTATGGTCATCTTATAAGGTGCTCTAGATACGGGATCAACTCCTGGTTCAAGATCTATGTGAAAATCAACTGCCCTAGGTAGAGGCATACTAGGTAGCTCGGAAGGAAATACATCTACAAACTCCTAAACAATAGGATAATCCTTGAGCAAAGGCTCCCCCTCTGAATCCTCCTCTCTATCACTAATGGTGATGGCAAATAACTGACATCCCTTTTGCACGCATTGCCTAAGCTGCATAGCGAAAATCATGCGAAGGGATATGGGTCTTTGTACCCCAAATATCACCATAGAATTACCATGATCATCAACACACTCAACCCTCTTCTGACGATAATGCATCTTGGATTGTGGGCATATAGCCAATCCATGCCAAGGAATACATCATAAAAACCTAGAGGGGTAATGCAGAGATCATTCATCATGATTAAGTCTCCAATCTGAATCTGACAACTGCGAACTAATGAACTAACAGACACTCTAGCTCCTGAAGCTAACTCAACCTCCCAAACAACATCCTATCTAACTGCCACCAACCCACAACGCTCCACTACATAGGGAGATATAAAGGAGTCTATGGCTCTTGAATCAAATAAGATAGAAACATTGATACCCTAAATCATACATGTGGCCTCTATGAACGTGGCCTGGTGCTCAGCCTGGCGGTTATCAACCACTACAAAAACTCTATGGGATCTACCCATATCTCCAATTGTAGGATTTGAGGTAGCCCCTCTCTGACCACTGGTTGACTGTCTCTATGGGCACTCTCTTACTATACGAACCATACCACCGCAAGTGTTACATGACCCTCAGGTCTGAATCTGTACTCCCTGTGTCCTAGGCTGTTGTGACTCTCTAGTCCTACTAGAACAATTGTATCCACCCCTAGAGGACTATTGAGTCCTAGCTAGCTATTCCTGAGGGGTCTATGTCCTCTGATCCTATCTAGGACCCTAAGACTGCCACTATTTGGGCTTAGAGCCCTGATAACCCTGTGAATGCCTCTGTCTAGAATCCTGCTGAGATCTCTGTTGTTGAGACTGTTGACCCTTAAAGGATCCTGCTGAGTGATTGTGTTTCCCTTTCCAAGGAAGTCTCTATTGTCTTGACTGCTAGGAAGAGGGGTTTCAGTGCTGAGACCGATCCCAAGACTCCTGTCTAGTATGAATGTCCTTAGCTACAAGTGTCATCTCAATTGTCTCTCTGAATGTGGTAGGAAAGACTAGGCATACTATGCCCTGAAGAGACATATTAAGTCCCTTAATGAAATGGTGGATACATGGTTTCTCATCCTTCATGTAATCAACATAGGGAAGGATCTTGAGAAATTGACTCTCATGCTGGGCCACTGTGAGGCCTCTCTACTGGAGATCATGGAACTCCTCTATCTGTCTCTATCTAAAATGATCGGAGAGATACCTCTCTCAAAAATGGGCCACAAAAGCCTCCCAAGTGATTGTGTCAATACTCACCCCACCTATGGACACCTCATACTCCCACCAAGTGGAAGCCTTCTCTTGTAGGAGATGAACTGCAAGTCATGCCTTTAGATTACTCCCATAAGGGTACAATCCAAAACATTGTTGTAAACTCTATAACTAGGCCTTTTCTATTGATCAGTTAGTGGATCCCAAAAATAAGAGTGGTTGAAGTCGTAATAACTCTTGGATCTCATCTCCAACATCTCTAGGGGTTCTCTCTTTGGCATGTATCTGATGCTTGCATGGTATTACAACCTGATGAACTGACTCACCCTCCTGATCATCATGACCCACAACAGACCTGGGTGGGGGACTCCTACTTCTCTCTCTGCTAACTTCTCTATCATTTTATAAAATATATGCTTCCCCTTTAGGAATCTACTGCTGAACTATGGGTGCTATTCTCTGTTGAATTAACCCAATCAAATTTTGGAGAACATCTAAAATATCCTAGTTAGGGTTTTGAGCTGGTGGGGGTGGTGGTGATAGTGGTGGTGGTGGTGGTGGTGGTGGAGGAGGTGGTGGATCCTCCTATCCTGCCCCAAAATGGGGACCTCTACGACCTCTACCTCATCAGTTATCTTTGGTGATGATAAGCATCCTACACAATAATTTAAGTTTTGAATGAGTTGAAATGTAATGGGTTAGGTTCCTAGTGTCAAAACACTACTATGATACCAAAATGTCATGCCCAAAACTAGGACAAAACACACAGATAGTTTTTTTTTTAAAACACAAGTACCTACAACTAACAATGGAGGAGTTGAGGAAATGTGATTACATGGTGAAGTTAGCCTTCAATTTGTAAGGTATATTCATAGGTTGAATTAGGGTTATGTCACATATGAATGCAGAGTTTGAGCATCAGCTTGATGTACGGGTTACATGAACTCTTGGGTTAGATTTAATTAACTATGGTTTTATGTTTATCCACGTGTAGTATCGTGATGGTAATTTAGTTGATAAAATCATTTGTTGGATTAGGTTGACCTAGTAATTATTTTAACTCTTAACCTTGATTACAACTAAACCATTTAAATATAATACTAATTCCTTTTCGACATTAACTACTAACATCTATAAACTACCCCGATATAACTATTTCACACACATAAGTTAACTAATAAAAGAGAACTAAGTTAATCTAAAGAATTAATATGTATTACCTTACTTAACTACCCTTGGACCCACTTAGACATATATATTAAAATATCTACTAATATAAGGGCTAGTTAAATTATACTCTCTTTTTAAACAACATACATGAACCATTTTCCATTGAAATATAATAAAAATTTCACTATAACAAATAAACTACTAATTCAAATCTTTTAATCAAAATCTAACCAAATTTCCTAACTTACTAGTATCAATGCTTAATTAAATTCACCCCCTAACCAAAAATGCACATGCGACTATAATCCATTAAACCTCTAATAGAAAATACAATTAACCTCCAATAAACCCCGATTAAATTAACCTCTACCCCTTTTGAACCCAAGAGCAATATATTATGATTAACAAAATGAAAATAAAATTAACCATTAACTTTGCATTTTACATAAAAGCTAAAGTTATAAATCTAGTAATTAACTGCATCATTAATTAACAAATATCTATAAATGAACTACATAATTTAAAACTAAACAACAATGTGATAAACCTTTTTATCTAACTTAAACTATCTTATACTAAACTAACTTACTAACATTAGTGATCCATTGAAAATAGTTAATCATAGGATAAAAATAAACTATTATTTAAAATAAGTTGATACATTCTAAATAATTACTAAATACATTTTAACATGCCAACAAGAATCTATTAATACTAATCCTACTCAACAACCTAACTAACCCTACTTACTAGCTCACCTACCCTATCCCATCACCCATTACCCCTAATCCCAAGGCAGATTTTCCAAGTGGGTGGGGTCTAGGGAGGACCCAACTACTAAAGGTTGCATTGGTTTTCATGCAGAAGAGCCTTTTCAACCAAGGCATGCAAAATTTAAGGAGGAAAGCCTTTTGAAAAGGTATCACATGATTTAAGGAAAGGTGGGGACCACATCATGGTTTCCCCTTTCAATGCATAGAATTTGTTTTAAGAAAAGTCAACTAGGAATTTTGGAAGGTAAAGGGAATGGAGTGGTACAGAACCCCATGACAGCCCAAGTACATATGGGGTGGGTGGAGACTTGTCTTGGGACAAGTGTTTAAGCCATGTCAGTCTCCCTTAAAATTTGCATGGTGAGTGTAAGTTTAGGTTTATTTAATTTATTATTTATTATTATTTTTTTTTAGTTTCCTTTCAATAATTATAACTTAAGTGTGTGGGGCCCACGGGGATGGGTGTAACATCATGCCTCCCTATTAATATAAAGATTATGTATTAGTACTAAAAGGGGGTAATTAGGAGGTAATTAAGGAGGTTTAGTGAGGGGAATATTGAGAGAATATTCTCTATATAAAGGAAGAATTAAATCCCTCCCCATACATTTTTCAGAGAGCATTTTTTCTTTACATTCTGGAAAATGTCATGCTAAAATTTGGTTATAGTTTCTAACACATTGATATTTTTTATTTTCTTTTTAAAGTAGATACATGTAAGTATTTGATTGTTTTATTTGTGCCATACACTATGAAACTAAAATTTGATTATTAATATTAGGTGATTGTTTTACATTAATATACTAATTTCTTTGATTTACTATAGTTAGCAAGCTTATATTTCCTTCCCAAGGATTGGGGTTTCAATGAAAATTTTAAGGTAGAGTATTGATTTAATTGAAATAAAATTCAGATTTTTTCAAAGAAATAATGAAGTGTTTTTAACTTGAAAACTTGGAATCAAATACATTATGGAGATTACAAGATTTCTAAATCTACAAGATTGCTCATGCTGTGAAAACTATTACATAATGAATAAGATATTTTTACATCTTGCTTAACAAGGCTTACAAAATGGACATTACAACACTTAACAAAAATGAACCTCAATACAAGGAGTAATCATGCAACATTAAAGTTTCTCTCTCACAACAACACCAAAATGAAGACTTCTCCCAAGCTTTTCCACATCTAACTTGACTTCAAAACCTGCAAATACATGAGGGGAACCATGAGAATCTCATCTCCCAACCAAGGTCTCAAGGAGACCACCCCCAAGATTAGAGAACCAAGGCTAAACAAGATAACACATCCCAATTCTCACAACTAACATATATGCACAACACAACAATTAACTCCCAACCAAGACTTCACAAATGAGTTTTTCAAACCCATTGAAGTAGGGTGAAGGTGGGCTTTTCCAAGGAGGAGAATGCCATTGAATTTTCAAATTCCTCAACAAGAGTTTTTTCATTCCTTTCCAAGGCTACATTGACATTCCTTCCATATACGCATTTGGTCATTTCTATACCAAAAAAATATTTACAACATGGCTTCATGGAGCCCATACTCCGTGAAATTATCCCTCATCTCCAAGAGAAGAGACTCTCACTACAATGGAGAGCCCAACTAACCCCTTCACCCAAGGCAACTTCTTCCCTTTCCAAAGGGTGAGTAATGTCTTAAACTCCCATGAACAACACTCTCAATCCAAAAGAACAAGAAATGAAATAAAATCCAAATGCATTCTCAACCCAACACATAACAACAAAATCTACATACAACAACACTATACAAGATTTACATATATGAACACCATACAACATCTACATATTCATAAAATAATAACATACAAATCTAAAATTCAAGAGTATTTCTCCATGGCAAGAATCCACAACCTTGGTCCAATAAAAATGGCAAGAATCTAGTTGAGAAGAAGCCCTTATCCTTTCCTTTCCCTTCCTCCAACCTTAATTGTCTCTAAAATTAGAGAGTGGGTGAACACCCACTAAGTTTCTTCAAACCCTCTAAAAAGACCCTTAGAAGTGTACTCGAGACCTAGCAATTAATGATACATGCCCTCTAGTCCTTTTGTCTTACCTCTTGTCTCCCCTCTTAATTGGGATTTTAGTAAGGAGTGTGGGACAAGTTAGATGCATGAGGTCATTTCCATTTTCACCACTTTTAAAAATTAGGCATTTTGGAGAGCCATAATGGTGATCTAGGCTTTCTCATAGGTAAAAAATAGCCTCCAACCCAAGGTACCCCCTTAAAGTTAACTAATTTTGGCCAAAATACACTCTAGGGTAACTTTTGACCCCTCCAAAGTACCCCTAAAGTTCAAATCCGAGTTCCAACTTGATGTGATCCCTACAAGACATCTATAGGCAAGTGGGATTAATATAAAATCCTAAAATGTTTGGTGATTCTTGCCCAAGCCCTAATTTGACATGTCACCATCCACATGGACAATAAAAGTGTCAAGTGACACCAAAAAAATACACATCACATTCACAATGACATATCCAAACAACAACATGAATTTAAACTATTAACACACATTCAGATTATGTTTACAACAAAGATCACATCACAACGAGGTTTCAACCCCTTATTGGATTAAACCTTGGCTTACTCAATTCACATGTGTTTAGCCGTAATTCTCTAGATAATTCCATGGTTCTCTTTCATGCACACTAGACTCGAGCATCAGTAGTCCAAGATAATAAAATCACATGCAATATACATTTTCAATTCATAATTAGCAACATTAATCAATAAGCAGAGTTAAATTCCTAATTACAATTTTCATACAGAAATGTTTAAAACATAATAATTTCATAATCATCATGACATAACATCCATGAAATAATCAAGTCTAATCATAATTCGATCTTCTCATCAATTCACTTATCTAAACATATATAATAAAAATAAACCATATGTTCTAGGTCTAATCCATATCAAAATGTAATCCATACAATATAATCATCATCATAACATAATATCTCAAGTCTCTGTCAGGATAATCAAAAAGTGTATCAATGTATCAAAATATAAAGTGTCAAAGTGTGATCAAGCAGTAAAGCTATGATGGGTCAGGGTGAGGCCTCACATGTTCTAATGTAGTGGCGAGGGTAGAGTGATGTTGAAGACCAAAAGCCTTCAAACTATTGACTAATATATTAATTTGTGCACTATTTTGGTTAAGGTGTTGCATGAGGTCCTCTTGTGTTGCATTTACATGACCTAATGGCACATGTGGAGGATCTACGAGTGGTGATGGTTATGGAGGGGGAGAATTTTGAGGAGGGGTTATGGGTGGTGATGGTGGTTGAGGAGGATTTTGAGGAGGGTTTATAGGTGCCGATGGTTGTTGAGGAGGATTTTGAGGGTTTTATAATAGGCATGCTTCTACGGGGAGGGGGGGTTGGTCTTTCATTTCTTTTTTGTCTTCTTGGGTTGTTTGATGAATCTGATATGAAATTAATAAAAGAAAATAATAAATCAATATCATAACCTAATTTGATTACAAATGCAAAGAAAACAACAAAAACAATAAACCATACCTTTGCTATGGGGCACCATTGCTTTAAATTGTTGAAATTGTAGAAGAAATATTGTTTTCTTCAGAGCATGATCAGGTTTTACTTATTTTTTCCCCTTCTTCACTCTGCTACTCCACGATTTAGGTGTTAGAAATGGCCTAAGCCATGGGATTTCAAAAATATATTATGTTTCTAATAACTCGATCGGGTTCTGAGACAGATTGAGTTTTTTTATAATATTTTCTAGGCTCGGTTACCAAGCCTAGAACAATTTTGAATTTTAAATAACCCAATCGGTTATATGAAATTTGATTTTTTTTAAAGATGTGTCCACTTTTTTTACTCACAACTTGGTGCACATACCCTTAATTCCCATGAAGGGATAGATAAGAACCTTGCAAACAC
Organism: Thuja plicata; assembly: GCA_018584345.1. NCBI lineage: Eukaryota > Viridiplantae > Streptophyta > Pinopsida > Cupressales > Cupressaceae > Thuja > Thuja plicata. Next base: position 568,366 of record MU225995.1, read on the forward strand.
CCTAATAATGGCTGATTTTTCCCTAGGCTATAAATTTTTATCTCCTCTCTATCTAGGATTATATATCCATGATCTAGTTGGATCTACAAGTGTGATAACTTCCTTAGAGAATGGTCTTGTTCTATATCCATCAATTATTGATTTTGTATGTTCTTCATTGCTATTATCATCAGATACAACTATAGGTTTAAATACTTCACGTGAAATATTTAGATTAACAAATCTTTTACTACTCACAAATGGAAGCTATAATAGCATGCGACACATTTCTTGAGGTCCAACATCTCTTTCTATAATAGTTTCAGTCAAAATTCCTATATGCCCTTGCTTGTAGATCATCAAGATTCTTGATATTTGCAAGACACGTGAGCATTTCATGGTAGCTTTGTGAGCTATTCTCTTCTTTTGCTACATATTTGGCAATATACTTTATCACTGCATACTTTGACAGAATTGGTAGCCAATCTATATTAGCTCCCCATAATTGAAGTATGTATTGGTTGTGGGAATTGACTTTGTTATCATTTCTTACTGCCTCAATTTGTTTTTTCACTATTTTTGGCATTTTCATATAATTTTTGATCCATTCAAATTTAAAGGCCAAAGAGAATCGTACCTACGATTCAATATGAATGAATTTTGTTTAGAATTTTCTTCTAGCAACACATTCAATATATATATATATATATATATATATATATATATATATATATATATATATATATATAATTTGGTATTCGTAAAGAAATTAGATGTAAATCATTCTTCCTTTTTTTTTTCTTAAGAATGCACCCTCTTTAAACACTTTATGTCTTTGAACAATGTTCAATATTTCTTCATAATTTTGAAAAATATTTGTTGCAACAAGTTGTCTTGTATTTTTAAGACATGAATGTTTACTAAAATTATGAAATGTCTTAGATATAAAATATGAATGTATTAATTTATTTTATACCAAGTATTTTGACTGATATGAATCAACATAAATATATTAATTACATTATGATCATACCTTTGTTTCGTTGATGAATATGTACTCTTGGATTCCATGCATGAACAATGTAATGAAAATATCTTTCAACCATATTTATCTGTTGTTCATTAGACCAATCTTTATTTGGTGTTCCATGTAACCATAAGAAACCATGCACATGTGCTAATCCTCTATTTATTCATTCATATCTTGACCAAAATTCTTTAACATTCAAATCTTTCTTCTACTTTTTTTTCTAAAAATTGAATGCCTTAAATGCATATAGTGAGCATACAAGGATAGTCTATAAGGTTATGTTTTATCCACAACTGAGCTTTGCAAGGATTTTTCAGTTCTATTCCTAGCATTAATGCATATAAATTTGGCCAATACAAATCAGTTGCACTCATTGTAAAGAATATTGTCGGTGTTATGATTTGGTGGAGCATGGCTGATAATTTTGTTTGATATTTTGTCCAATAAAATCCAGTACCTCTTAATTTTGTTCCAAATCACATCAATTTATCAACTAGATTTGTGCTTGAAATATTTTCCATCATTTATGATGATAGACAATTCTTGAAGGTTTCTTTTAGGGAATAACATTGTTTAATTTTGTGCATGATGTCTCATTACCAAATTCATCATGTAGTATCAAAAACTTGGGTGTTTGCCAAAGAGGTCATCCCTATAGTGCAATAGATGCTTCACATAATCATGCACGTGTGCTCATCTTATCCATGGTTCCAACCAATCACATGTACCTTCTACAAATAGTGTTGTAAATGTCATGTATCAAGTAAACATGATGTTATATACTCATTGATTAGAGATATACCAATTGCAGGTCAATCAATCAATCTAGTGGGATGATCATTTGGGTTATTAACCCATGCTTGGATTAATTCCAATTCTCTCTAGACATTAGTTGGTTTAGAATCCATTGAGGTTGTCTGATCTATAATATTAGCATCATCTATTTCCCCAATTGGACTAGAAAACATGATTTAATTTGAGTCTGAATCAAACTCCATTAGTGTTGTCTTCATTTTCTCAAATATATTGTGACTAGAATCTCTTTCCAGATCATGGCAGGGCATTATAGTCAGTTGTAATATCTGAATAGAACTTGTTATGTTCTATCTTGTATTGTAATTCTCTATACACATGTTTTATGTTTAAAGTAAAGTTGTAATTCGTGCCACGTTGATCTTTTCTTTGAACAATAATTATTGACAATTCTTTAACTGCATGTGGCAGAATTTTGGATTTTTGTTCAATATTTTGTGGAAAGGATATTGTGTGTCCTTTGTATTTATAATGACCACCTATTGCATGTGTGACTTGTAAAATTTTACTTATACACGCAATTAATATTTCTTCCACTTGTGTTAGGTTAGAAAGATCCCATAGTTGTTGTCCTGTATTGTAATGCTCTATACACACGTTTAATGTTTACAATAAACTTGTAATTCATGCCACGTTGATCTTTTCTTTGAAAAATAATTATTGACAATTCTTTAATTGCATGTGGCAGAATTTTGGAGTTTTGTTCAATATTTTTTGGAAAGGATATTGTGTGTCCTTTGTATTTATATTGACCACCTGTTGCATGCGTGACTTGTAAAATTGTACTTATACATGCAATTAATATTTCTTCCACTTGTGTTAGGTTAGAAAGATCACATGGTTGTTGTCTTGGATCCATATTATTTGAGGTAGAGAATCTATTATTTCCCATTTCTTGCCTACACCTACTACATTTAGGACCCTGTGAAGCATGATACACTTTTATTCCAAGATAACATTTCTAACACATATAACACATTGCTCAAGAAATGAAGTTGTCAAATTGATGTCCAAACATCAAATGAATATTATGAAAATCATTTTCAATAATTCCTTAGGATTATCTATGTTTTGTACATTATTTTCTCTTCCTCCATTTCTGTAAGGTTGAGGGACATGCTCACTATTTTTTGGTATGTACTGAGTGAATGTTGATTCCTCATTTTGAACATTCATTTCAATGTTTGCACTGACTTGATATTGGTTCCTTTCATTTGATTGTGGATGCATTCCTTTCCTATCACCTCTTTCATAATGAGATTGTTCAAAAAAAATTTGTTGACCACCTCCTGATATATTTATACACTCTCTAATGTGAGCATCCAATTATTCTAATGCTACTTCTTCTCTGCACCTGACATATCTACACATATCTATCTCATTGCATCTTTTTCCTTGTTCCTTTCTTTGAACATATGTCATTTTTTCTCATTGCCTTCTACGATAGTCCCTTTGATAATACCTTTCGATATTGCCTCCTTTGTTCCTCAAATTCAAAATTCATTCTTTGTCGTGGCATGACTACAAAATAAATTATATTTATAGAAAATTAAAATAGGAATTATACATTAAATCATATGGATATTAAAGGTCTTGATAAAGTTTAACATGTTATTCTCTTTAGAAAAAAGGTTATGCATATGTATACATTTCAATATTCTTTATATCTATACTTTGTAAATTTGACTAATGCATATTATTCTTATATATTTTTATTATTAGAGTGAGGGTTGATTGGGGTTTACGATAACAATTAGGATTAGGATTTAGGATTATGTGTTAAATTATAGTTAGAATTATGGTTACAATTAGGGTTTTCAAGTTAGAGCGAGGAATAAGGGTTACAATAGTAGATTAAAGTTATTAAATTAAATTAAATTTATTTAAGTCATTTTTATTATTAAATTTGAGAAATTTATAGCATGACTCATGTTATTTATATTATTACAATTTATGAATTTTTATTATTGAAATAAATGATATTTATAGAAAATTAACATAGGCATTATACTTTAAATCATATGGACATTTAAGGTCTTAGTAAAGTTTAACATATTAACTTTTTAGAAAAAGGTTATACATATGTACACATTTCAATATTTTTTTTAAAGTTTGTAGCTGGATACATTTTAAAAGAAGAAGAAACTATAGGATGCAGAATACATGTGATTGGAATACTTAAGGGCTTCCCCATTAAGACAACACTTGTGCACTTTTTTTAATAAAACCCCTCATCCATTTGGCAAAATTGTCACCTTACCTCCAACAAGTTTATGAAATTACACAAATATTTATAGAACATGCAAAGAGATTTTGAATAATAATGACAACACAATTATGTTTTATCTAAAAGATTTTTAAGGCTATCATAAAAGGCTTATGAGGAAATTGAATTGTTTTCTAAATTGTGTTTTACGACTGCTGCTCTTTCCTTTTCCAAATTCAAAAATCACCTTGTCAATATCCAACCAACATGTCCTTTCGATTTGGTTTCTTTTATTTTTTCTTCAAGATTATTCAAACGAGCTCTATATCCTCTGAAGTTTATTATCATAATTGTTTTCGTATATAAGAATCTTCTTTTAATTCTTTTTTAAAATTTTAAAATAATCAAGGATGGTGAATGAAAATTTGAAGAAAAATTAATAGAGATAATAGGAAAAACCTAATTAAATTTGTGTATTTAAATTAAACGGTGGTGATCTTGACACTCATGCCTCACCTTCATGTATGCGAGTGTAGGTTTTTATTTTAAAAAAATATTAGAGATCTAACATGCAATTTTATGATGTGATTAAACTTTAATTTGTTGGTGCTCAAATCAACAGATTGGATTTCCTATGGACTTACCAATCCAATGCTGGGAAACCCAAGTGATTTGTCCAACTAACAAGTCACAACCAAAGCAAGGTTGGAACTTCTACAATTATGGCTCTATAACTTGACTTATCTTTCAAGTTACAAGGCTTTTTATAGCAGATAAGAAACACTTCAACCTTCTCTCTCAAGTATGGAAAGGAACTTGAAATAAATATAACTGAAATCAATATATCATGAACTATAAACTAAAATACTTTAATTAATTGAAATAATGTTTAGTAACTGTGTGTGTAATTTGAAATGAACAGATAGATAAGATATCACAAAACTATAAACAATGAACTGAATAACTATAATCCAAATAATGATTAGACCAGTGCCTTATTCTACAATGGGCAATAGAGTCAAGATCATTCCAATCTTAT
>MU225995.1:577074-591411 GCA_018584345.1 Thuja plicata
ACTATTACACATGTGAAAGAAAAAGGACTTATCTTTATTGATTTTGAAAAAATAGTACATCCAAGTCCATTTTTATACTTGTTGATTAAAAACTATCCAAATATGTGAAATTGTATTATATTGTATTCCCTTCTCTTTATATTTTACATTATGTATATATATATGTGTTTGAGTGGATTTCACACCTCTTTAGGGTGAAAAGACACAACTCTCATTACAAATTATTTTGAAAAAACAATAAACTAACTAAAAAATAACTACCTAGCTTTCAGATTTGTCTTTGGTCAAAAATTCAAAACATATTGTAAAAAGGTGAGACTTCTACTGGAGATAGGAAATTTGATTTCCCAAACTGGGTCATTTTTAGATTTTTAAAATTTGACCATCTTCAACCTCTGTCGGCATCATCTTTGCAGCAAGACAAAATTCTTGCATTTTTTGAAACCTTCGCTTACAAAATTTTGATTGTTCCTATCACAGAGTTTCCTTCCTTAATCCATCATCTTTTAATTGAAAATTAATATAGTTTTATATCCCATTTCATGTACTCCATCATATCATCAATTATTGGGCATAGAGTTTAGGATTCCATTTTTAGAGTTTTATCACTTTAAATGACTCCAAATTTTGCCAAAAATTGAGAGCTCCAATATAATTAACAACAACAAAATTACATACAATATATAATTGTACTCTCAACAATTTTTTTTATAATTTCTACTTAATATCAATTGAACATGAAAAACAACATTAAATTGAAAATTTAAAGCAGTTTTTTAATTTGCCTAATTTTTTTAACAAAATATTATTAAATAATTATTCTGTCAGAATATTTTAAAAAAAATATTTATAATTTTATGTTAGAAATTCTTAATTTTTTTTAAAAAAAATATTTATAAATTATATTCTATTGAAGTTCACTTAAATTATTTTTCACCTAAGTTCAAGTGAAATGCTATCTCTTATATAAAATTTCTAAATGCATTTACTACGGACGGTGATGTGTGCAGTATTGATGGGAAGACATAGGAAAAGGTGGCGAGGGCATTAAATTTTGGATGTTACCATGGAAGGCTCTCTTCTCAATGAGGAAACCATGTTAGATGAAAATAGAGACAACAGGTGGTGGATACATACTTCAACACGACACCAACAAGGTTTAGTTGAGTGGGTGAGTGAGATTGAGTGGATACATACTTCATATCCTCTATTGTTTCCAATGTTACTGGGGTTCTCTATTATTAATCAGTGGTTCAAGGGATGATGCTGAACATTGGAGATGGAGCCAAAAGATATGGGAAAATCCTAAAGCTATCTATACTATGAACTCTGAGAGTAGTAGTAGTATTAGTAGGTACCTGTACATTCACACTTTGTCTAGTCCAAGAGTATAAGGACCTGAACAATCACACTCTAGTTTTGGCACCAAATTAAGAGGAGATTGTTGTGTTCATCTGTCAACTGATAGAAACTTGATTCTAATGCAAATGATGTTAAGATGTAAGGGTTTAAAAGATAGAGGTTTGAGTAGCCAATGCTATGAGATTGGTAGAGTTTATCAAATGAATATAGCTCCTATGCAGAGGGGCATCATAGGGGATGGATTGAATAAGAATATGTTGACACGTAGGATGTAGGGAGGTGGAGATATAGGGAAAACATGGATGCTTGAAACTACTTCTTTTTTTGGTATGAAGTATGAACCCATAGGTATATAGTATCTTTCATTTGTTGCCTTATGACTTCTTTTGAAAGCAACAAAAAAACTAATTTTATGACTTCTTTTCAATAATTTATCAAATGGGTAATGCGTACCACTTATTTTCCCTTTGTTTCACATACCTGTGTAATTGCAACTACATAATAGCATTTATGCTTTGACACTTGTCCACACACCACTCCTAAAATCCCATTTCCCATTTTAATTACAAGTAGAAAAACCCATTTAGCACATATGCCTCCTAATATTAGAACATCAGTCATTTGGAGCTGCGAAATGGATTTTACCTCCTACTTCCCAACACAGTACTATATTTGGTGATCAACTGATGGTTTGATTGTGCCCATTCCTCATTTATGGATATATGATACAATGCACATTGTTATAGTGCAAGTCTATCTTTTTAGATTTCTTCATCTACCACCAATAGTATTCTTCATGATATAACTGTGGTGTTGAAAATTATGGAAGCAATCGCTAACTTTTGACTATTGTGATACAAATAATTCTTGTCTCTCTCTTTCACAACCTATTGAAATTTGAAATACCCTGTTGCCTTCATTTGCTACGCAGATTTTCCCAACCCGCTTTTGGTGCTCAAATCAAGATATTGGATTTCCTATGGACTTTCCAATCCAATGCTGGGAAACCCAAGTGATTTGGTCAACTAAAAATTCAAAACCAAGGCAAGGTTGGAACTTCTGCAATTCTGGCTCTACAAAACCAAGGCTAGTAGGCCTATACCTTGACTTATCCTTCAAGTTACAAGGATTTTTATAGCAGATAAGTAACACTTCAACCTTCTCTCTCAAGTATGGAAAGGTACTTGAAATAAATCTGACTGAAAGCAATATATCATGAACTGTAAACTGTAATACTTTAAGTAATTGAAAGAATTTTTAGTAAGTGTGTATATGAATTGAAATAAATAGATAGATAAGATATCAAAAAACTATAACAATGAACTAAATAACTATAATCCAAATAAGGAGTAGACCAATGCCTTAATCTCTCATGGGCAATAGAGTCAAGATCATTCCAATCTTATGTTCAACCTAAGAGATACTTTTAAAAGAAAACTTATCACTTCAAAGGTGTTATGAAATGAACATGCAACCTTGAAACAAGTTCAGAAATATTTCAAAAGGATATTACTTCTCAAATGATAGACCAATTGATTGAGGCCTTAATCAATAGAATTTAACCATGTAAGATGAGAAAACCAATTGAAAATATAGACTATGAATCAAATCAGGAAGCATGCACATGTAACTATCACTTTGAAGAAGTTCTATTGGTTTATACAAGGGACTAATTGTAAAATGATTAATTAAACAACTGCATATATGAAGAAAAAGGACTTATCTTTATTGATTTAAAAAAAAATAGTACATCCAGGTCTATGTTATAGTTGTTGATCCAAAACTATCCAAATATGTGAAATTATATTATATTGTATTGTCCTCTCTTTACATTTTACATTATGTATATATGTGTTTGAGTGGCTTTCACACCTCTTTAGGGTGAAAAGACACAACCCTTATTACAAATTATTTTGAAAAAAACTATAAACTAACTAAAAAATAACTACCTAACTTTTGGATTTGGCTTTGGTAGAAAATCCAAAATACCTTGTGAAAAGCTAATATTTCTGGTGGAGATAGGAAATTTAATTTCCCAAACTGGGTCATTTTTATATTTTTAAAATTCAACCATCTTCGTCTTTTTTTGGCATAATATTTGTAGCAAGTTGAAATTCCAACATTTTCTAAAGGCTTCGATTAGTTAGTTCCATTTATTTGTGTCATAAAGCTTTCTTCCTTTGATTTTTTTAGTATGAATAAACTTTCTTATTGATAATGGATTGGGACTTCTAAATTCTCAAAATTTAGGGTACCACCAGTGGCTCTTTCTAGGGACATATGCTCCCTGTGAGCATAGCGAGATTCTAGCTATCTCTAGAGAAGTAGACCAAGTATCCACACTTAATCTAATGCAAAGTGAAATCGGGTGGCACCAAGCCCTAAAAAAAATGAACATTGTTTTCTTTCCTCTATCAAATATTTGATTATGATCCTTTAGAAAAAGATCATTTTAAATGTATCATTATTGGTTAGATTACTATTTTGATCCACCTATTCATAACATCCTTCATGGTCAAATCGTACCTGTGTCATTTAAACTGGGAATATATTGTTGTAACTTTCTTTATGTATCATTCGAAGATTACCAATTCTACAAGTATTAGTCCAGTATATCCTCTACTCATTTGAGATTTTATCATTCCTCACTACCTCTGAGGAATACTGAAAATCACCTTTTGTATCATATAGAGACTGAAAAAGTCCACAGACTTCATCATATTAACCAAGAATCTGGATACCATAAATATGTTTTTCCCTTCATTTTGCAACATATTTTTATGATTTTGAAAAAAATTGGCTGAATCATTATTATAATCAATTCCTCATAGAGTTTTTATATCCTCTAGCATAGTATCCAAATTAGGCTCAATCAAAAAATTATCACCATCTGTTTCAAGAAAAAATTCTTCATCAATTATCTCTGTTAGAAATTATTCATGCTCATATATTGTATCCAATTCACCTTCATAGTCTGGAGAGATTTCATTTATTTCACATAATGGATTAACATATGGTCCATATCCAAAAAATTCTTGATATTTTTCAAAACCATTCATAAACATATTTCCTTCATCAAATGTTTCACTCTTTCAAGATTTTATTGTATCAAATATAACCTCATCATGCCCATCCTGAAGATAATAGAAAAAATTTAAACCATTGTTTTGAACATACTTATGATATTCAACATCCAACAAATCTGAAATTTTTTCTGTACTAAGGAGATTTACTTCCTCACCATCATGGCCATTGATACCTATCTCCATACAAATCTTACCATGTACATATTCTTCTTCAACCCGATTTGAATTTTCTTCCTCTATGTCATTATTCTTTTCTTTTCTCAATTCCTCACATACTTGCTCAAGAAAAAATATCAGTTGAGAAACATCATATATTCCTAACTCACAAAGTTTATCCATTAATTCCCTTCAAAAAGGACTAATATCTGAAGTTATTTTGCGATAAATCCTTATCATTCTCATGAACAAATGTATTGCAGATTCTCCCTTATATCTATCCAAATTGAAGAATGTATCTAAAGTGTATATGTAATATTCCTCTTCCATAATGTAATTCACATCCTCTTCGTGTTCATAGCACATGTTATATTCATAACACATATTTTATTTTTTATCATTGAGATTTCCATTTTGTTCAATCTGATCATAAACCTCCTTTTCTCTATCTTCATCATCATCTTCTAATGCATGCATAAGGAACTTCAAATCAGGGTCATCTGGCGAGATTCCCAATTCTTGAAATTTTATTATGAATTCCTTGAGTGGAGGTCTAATGTCTAATGGTATCTCCTTATAAATACTTGTGAGTCTTATGAACAAATGCGGTATAGAATCCCCATCAAATCTCTCCAAACTAAAAAATGCATTAAGTGGAGATAGAATAAGATACCCTTCCATGCTGCAACTTTGGTCTTCATACTATTCATAACACATGTTATCTCCTTCACCACTAGCATTATGAAACATATCAAGAAACCATTGCTCAAAATACCTCCATGATGAGATATTCTATCTAGGTAGTGATTCATATTCCTTTTGTGAATTATTTTTGAATGAACATGCAAACAACTTCATGGCATCATCTTTTGTATCAACCTCATAATTATTAAGGAATTATGAAAAGAATCAAAATGATCAAGAGCTGATTCATCATAATTTCCATAAAATTCAGGAACCCTCTGTGAAAGCCGTGAAAACAATTTATTAGAACTGCATTGAAACTTTCTAAGAACCTAAGGTCTGGTATCAATGGGAATAAAAAATATTTTTAACAGAATTATAAAAATCATGTAATAGATCTTTTATTACTAATTAAAGGATAATTTATTATCTCTTCTAGGTTGTCTTCCTGTCTCCTTTTGAGTTTTCTCCCTCGGTAGATTCACTGACTAAAATGATTTGTTTAATAGAGTCGCCACCTTCTTATAAGAAGGAAAATACTTATTGTGTTCTGAGTTCTTTCTCCCAATAGAGTCTACATCACCAGATCCTCTAGGTAATCTTTAACATTGTCTTTCATAGACAACTCCCTAGCAGAGTCGCTAATTTGTTGGTGCTCAAATCAACAGATTGGATTTCCTATGGACTTTCCAATCCAATGTTGGGAAACCCAAGTGATTTGGCCAACTAATAAGTCACAACAAAGGCAAGGTTGGAACTTCTACAATTCTGGCTCTGCAAAACCAAGGCTAGTAGGCCTATACCTTGACTTATCCTTCAAGTTACAAGGCTTTTTATAGAAGATAAGTAACACTTCAAGCTTCTCTCTCAAGTATGGAAAGGCACTTGAAAGAAATCTAATTGAAAGGATTATATCATGAATTGTAAACTGAAATACTTTAAGTAATTGAAAGAATGTTTAGTAAATGTGTATGTAAATTGAAATGAACAGATAGATAAGATATCAAAAAACTATAACAATGAACTAAATAACTATAATCCAAATAATGATTAGACCAGTGCCTTAATCTATCATAGGCAATCGAGTCAAGATCATTCCAATCTTATGTTCAACCTTAGAGACAATTTTACAAGAAAACTTATCACTTCAAAGGTGTTATGAAATGGACATGCAACCTTGAAACAAGTTCAAAAATACTTCAAAAGGATATTACTTCTCAAATGACAAACCAATTGATTGAGGCCTCAATCAACATAATTTAACTATGCAAGATGAGAAAACCAATTGAAAATATAGGCTATGAATCAAATTAGGAAGCATGCACATCAAACTATCACTTTGAAAAAGTTCTATTGGTTTATTCAAGGGAGTAATTGTAAAATGATTAATGTAACAATTTCATATATGAAGAAAAATGACTTATCTTTATTGATTTTTTAAAAAAATAGTACATCCAGGTCCATGTTATAGTTGTTGATCCAAAACTATCCAAATATGTAAAATTATATTATATTGTATTGTCCTCTCTTTACATTTTACATTATGTATGTGTGTGTGTGTGTGTGTGTGTGTGGCTTTCACACCTCTTTAGGGTGAAAAGACAACCCTTATTACATATTATTTTTTTAAAAAAATAAACTAATTAAAAAATAACTACCTAACTTTTGGATTTGGCTTTGGTATAAAATCCAAAACACCTCGTGAAAAGCTAATATTTCTGCTAGAGATAGGAAATTTGATTTCCCGAACTGGGCCGATTTTAGATTTTTAAAAGTAGACCATCTTAATCCTTTGTCGGCATAATATTTTTATCATGTTGAAATTCTAGCATTTTATGAAGGCTTTGATTAGTTAGTTCCATTTATTTGTTTCATAAAGCTACCTGCCTTTGATTTTTTTAGTATGAAGAAACTTGCTTCTTGATAATGGATTGGGACTTATAAATTCTCAAAATTTAGGGTACCACCACCCACAAAAGAGGATATTGTTGTCAAAGCCTCCAGAGTCTGGCTATGCCCTTGCCAATTGCATTTAGACCATAAAATTACTTGCCTTATTAATTTTCCTTTGAATTCTACATTACAATGGATGCATAATTTGATTATATTTAAAAATATTTTTATTATAATTTAGGGAAGACTAATACAATATTTAATAGGTCTGGTCATTATAAAGTTTATAATAATGATAATAAGCATTCAAAATTTTTGTCTAAAGAAATAGCAACAGAAGTAAGTGTTTTTAGATGAAAAATTATAGCAATTATACCTAAATTAAAATTATAGTTTTTAAAAGATCGTAAAAATCACAACTAGGAGTTGTTTGAAAGTGACATTGCAAGCAATTGTTATTTTTGTCATTGACATCAAACCTTTACTGTTGAGACTATTGTTATCTATTTGAGTACCATATCTATTGTTCATGAAGAAGATTTAACAAGAAAACCAAGTGAATGGTTGAGTTAAGGCAATTCAAAGGGTACTTGATCAGTTGGCGCTCTGGCAAAGTAATTTGTTGTTTATCTTTCAAAGACAATTTTTCTGGCTATTCTGTGCAGAGCAAGTTTGGCTTGTGCCGAGTAAATTTGCTTGTGATGAGCAAAAAGTTGCTCAATGTTGAGCACCATTGAAATTGTCGAGTGGAAACAGTGATGTTGGCCGACTTACAGTAATTGGATTAATGATGAGATTTGAGATCTCTGGCTGACTTAGTTAATTTTATTGGGATATGTAATGTTAATTAAAGATTGATACACATCATTTAATGTATGGGTAACAGTAATTAATGCAGGGTTTCAAGATTTAATTAGAGACTACTTTGGAGAATTAAATGTAATGCAAAGATGGGATGATCCGTTGGATCTTACCTAACCTAAGATCTACAATCTTTTTTAAACTACAAAAGATTTATCTGACCTAGACAGAGAGGTATATGATAACCTTAGGGGTTATTCATTGTATGTGGATGAATGTATGTGTATGCAAAAGGTTTGCATAGTTGATTTACTATTTAGCATGATCTAGCAGAGAAGGCAAAAGGCAAAAGCAGAAAGTTGCATGTGTGATTGATTGATGGATTTCCAAGCAGATCAGAAGGTTGAAATGAAAATGCAGGCTATCCAATAAGTTAACATCAAAGCTATAATTGGATCTGAATTGCAAAGTAAGTTGTATGTACCAGATCACAACTACTGATTACTTTCTTACCATTGTATCAGTTAAATCCTTTAACAAGGTTGACTTAACAGTCATTTGTATAAATCCTCTAACAAGGTGACATTCAGATTGGAATGTTCTAAGTCCTCTAACAAGGCCACTCCTGACAAGGTAATTAAATCCTTTAACCAGGTCACACCTAGCAGTGTGTTATTGTAACCTTTCATAGGGTTCACTCCTCACAGGGCATCACTTCAGAAGAGTAAAAACTTGGTAGCATGTTACTGGTGGTTTTTCCCATATTGGGTTTCCATGTTAAATACTTGTGTCAACTTGTGTGAATGCTTATGGTTTTCTTTACTACTATGTTACTACAAGCTAATTTCAATTGACAGTAAACTTCATGATTAAAGTTGTTGATTTATGCTACTGCTGCCGAGTAGATCTGAAGTGCAAAATGTTTTTATTTGCTACATTTAGACATGAGGATAACTGATTCACCCCTCCCCTCTTAGTTATTCTAAATTAATTCTAACAATTGGTATCAAAGCTTTGGTCTCCTAAAAATAGTTTGAAAGTACTTGGAGCAAAAGATCAAGATGTATAAGAAGCAGATTCCCAAGCTGAACAAAGATAACTTCCCTACATGGCAGATCTTGATGAAACTACATTTGGCTGGTATTGGAGATGATGCTAAGAAACTTATTGAACATGCCTATGTACCTCCTACTACTCCTCTCTCAACTGTACAACTAAGAGAAAAGCAAGAGCACAATTAAGCAATGTTGGAGATTGCCTCCTCATTGAGCTATTTAGAGTTTGATGATATAAAGAACTGCATAAATGCAAAACAGATGTGGGAAAAACTTGTAACTGTCTATGGTGGAGACACAAATGAGTTGAGAGCTAAATCAAAAAGTCTAAGAGGTAAGTTTGATGAAATGAAAATGCAAGAAGGTGAAAATGTCGTTCAGTGCTATGGTAGAATAAAAGAAGTTGTAAATGCCATTAGAGGGGCTAATGGAACTATTGATGAGAACACCATTATGAGAAAGGTACTGAGAAATTTACTTCCTGTATATGCTATTAGAGTTTTTTTAATTCAAGAATTGAGATGTACTCCTAACAATAATTTGAAATGTCAAATTATGATAACTATAATCCACAAGGGATTGATTGTGCTTTTAGATCACAGTTGGTTCTCAATAAATCTAAGAAAGGAAAGAAACATGTGGACAGTGACAATGACACTTCTGATGATGATCTTGAAGAACTTGAAGCACTCATGGCAAAGAGACTATCCAGAGGAAAAGGAAAATACAGAGGTAAACTTCCTATCATTTGTTTTTCATGCAACAAAGTTGGTCATATAGCTACTAGATGTCCTGACAAGAATGAGAGGGATGAAAGAAGGGACAAAAAATACAAGGAATACAAAGACAAAAAGGATGACCAAGACTTTAGAAAATACAAGGACTACAAAGACAAAGGTAGGAAATCTTGTTATATTGCTGAAGAAACTTCTGATAATGACACTGATAATTCTGATGACAATGATATAGAAGTTGTTTTTGTTGCAATGAAAGAAGATTTTGATGATGATGAGAAAATTGCACTAATCTCTTATATGATCAAAAATGATCATTGGATCATTGACAGTGGTTGTTCCCATCATACGACCGGTGACAAAGATAAGTTTGAAACCCTAAACCAATGTAAAGGAGGATATGTAAAATTTGGTAATGATTCACCATGTCTTATCAAAGGTAATGGATTGATTAACCTAATTGACAAAATTAGATGTGATGATGTGTATTGGGTTGATGATCTAAAATACAATTTGCTGAGTGTTGCATAGTTGAACAATTCTAGTTACAAAGTTGAATTCCTTCACAGAAAGGCAAAGATCTATGATTCTACTGGAGAATTAGTTGGAAGTGGTGATCAGACTAAAGGTAACTTATGTTATCTAGATTTATCTAAAGAAACATGTTTGTTTGCACAGTACAATGATGTTTGGTTATGGCATAATAGGTTGTGTCATGTGAACTTTGATAACTTGGTAAGCATAAGTAAACAGAAAAAGGTTAGAGGGCTACCTAAGTTAAAGAAACCTGAGAATGCTATGTGTAAACAATGTCAACTAGGAAAGATGACTAAGTCTAGTTTCAAGAGTAAAACACATGTATCAAAGGAAATTATAAAATTGGTCCATACTGATCTCTGTGGCCCCATTGGAGAAAGAAGCTATTGTGGTGCTAGATACTTTATTCTATTTGTTGATGATTATTCAAGGATGATGACTGTAATGTTCCTTAAGGAAAAATCTGATGCATTCTAGTTATTTAAATGGTACTTAGCTAAAGTTGAAAAGGAAAGGAAATGGGAAAAATTTTGAAATGCTTAAGATTTGACAGAGGTGGAGATTTTATTTCTAATGAGTTTAACAAGTTTTGCATTGACCAAGGCATAAAGAGACAGATGTCTGCACCTAGGACTCCTCCACAAAATGGTACTGCTGAACAAATGAACAGATCTATTATGGGTTGTGCAAGAACACTAATGATGGAGAAAAATGTTGCACAGAAGTATTGGAAAGAAGATGTAAGTATTGTAGTCTATACATTGAATAGAGTTCAAGTGAAGAAAGGTACATATGCTACACCTTATGAACTTTGGTATGGTTATGCACCTAGTGTAAAGTATTTTAAAGTATTTGGAAGCAAATGTTTTATATTGAAAGACAACAGAAATGGAAATCTAGATGCTAAAGGTGAAGAAGGTATATTCCTTGGTTATTCAACCAAAAGAAAAGCATACAAATGTCTGAATTCTAATACTAACAAAATTGTTGAAAGTGCAAATGTAAGAATTGATGAGTTTGCAAAAATAAATGAAGCTGAAAGTACACAAGAGCCTGAAAGCTATAGACCATTCATTTATCTGGATGAGGAAGATTCTAATTCACTACCTGAGACTGCTGCTGAACAATAGGATGCACCTGCCAAGTCACAAAGTGGAGTTGCCGAGCAACTAGAAGTGAATGCCAAGCTATCTGATGGAGATTCTGAGTCACAGAATCAACCAGAACTAAATACAGATGATGAACCTAAAGCACGGACTGAGCCTACCCTAGCAAAATATGTGAGAAGGAATCACAATTCTGATCAAATCACTGGGTCAAAGGATTCTGTTGTTATGACAACAAGTAAGTTGAAAAATAACACATGTCTGTTATGTGAATTTGAGCCCAAAATAGTGAAAGATGCTTTAGAAAATGAAGATTGGATACAAGCAATGAATGAGGAAATTGAACAAATTGAGAAGAAAAAAACTTGGACACTTGTACCTAGGCCAAAGGATAAAAATGTAATTGGCACTAAGTGGGTATTTAGGAACAAACTAAATGAACATGGAGAAGTGACAAGAAACAAAGCTAGATTGGTATGCAAGGGTTATGCACAGGAGGAAAGAATTAACTATGGTGAAACCTTCACCCTAGTTGCAAGATTGGAAGGTGTCAGAACTTTACTTGCATATGCAGCCTATAAAGGTTTCAAATTTTTATCAGATGGATGTGAAATCTGCATTTCTGAATGGAATCTTGGAAGAAGAAGTGTATATTGAGCAAGCTGATGGTTTTGTAGACCCAAACAAAAGGGATATGATTTGTAGATTGCACAAAGAATTATATGGATTGAAGCAAGTGTCAAGAGCATGGTATGAGAGATTGCACAATTATCTGATCAAGATTGGATTTGCAAGAACCAATGACAACAACAACCTGTACTTGAAGATAGACAAAAGAAAAGGTACATTATTAGCTAAAATTTTTGTGGATGACATCATATTTAGTGGACAAGATGTGTTATGTCAGAAATTTGCAACAAAGATGCAAACTAAGTTTGAGATGTCTATGTTTGGTGAAATAAAATTATTTGTTGGCTCACAAATTTATCAAATGAACAATGGTATCTATATCACTCAATCTAAATATATCAAAGAGATACTGAAATTTTTTGGAATGGAAGAGTCCAAACCAGTGAGTACACCCATGGCTACTAGACATAAGCTGACAAAAGATGATGACACAAAAGAAGTGAACCAAACACTCTACAGGTCAATGATTGGAAAGATACAATATGTTGTACATAGTAGACCTGATATTTCCCTAGCAGTTGGGATTGTTGCATGATTTTTTGCTAATCCCAAGGTAACTCACATGATGGCAGTCAAAAGAATTTTGAAATATCTAAAAGGAACTGAGGACTATGGTCTATACAAAAAAAAGAATGACAAGTTTGAACTCAGAGTTTTACACAAATTCTGACTAGGCTAGAAATGTTGATGACAGGAAAAGCACTACTGGTGCAGCATTTCTTTTAGGTAAGAAATTAATCTCCTGGACAAGAAAGAAATAGAACTACACCTCACAATCTACAATTGAAGCTGAGTATGTGGAAGCAACAGTTAACTGTTCTAACTTTGTGTGGTTGAAGATACTACTGAAAGGTATGAAGGAAGAAATCACTGACCCTGTTATCATATATTGTGATAACACAAGTGCTATTAATATTTCTAAAAATCCTGTTATGCACTCAAAGACAAAGCATATAGCTATCAAGTATCACTACTTGAGGGAGCTAGTTCAGAGTAAAGAAGTAAGACTAGATTATGTGAACACTAAAGAACAATTAGCAGACATATTCACAAAAGCACTACCCAGGGATGCTCATGAGTATCTATGAGGTAAATTGGGGGTGATTCGCCTCACTGAGGCTAATTAAGTTCTGTATGGTACTATTGCATCAAATATTTTATTCAAAAAATCTGACACATTAATGCACAGTAAGTCACACTTTGGGATGCTGGCTAAAGTTGTGAAGATGAGCAAGGACAAAAAAGAAAATTAGTCATAATCAAGGTGACAGGATCAGCATGATACTGAAGATCTACATGATAAAGATATTAATGTCTTTGGCATTGTTGTCAAAGAGGGAGAGATTACCTATAAAGAGGAAGAAGTGAAGGGGGAGATTACCTATAAAGAGGAAGAGATTGCTGAGAAAGAGAAATTACAAAGAGGGAAAGATTACATAGAGACAAAAGTTACTATTGAAAACATTGAAGTGATTATCTACTCAGAGGGAGTCTATAGATGATTAGACATAGATGATTATAGTGTGATTACAGACACAGAGGGAGAGATGTTTTACAGATAAGAATCAGAATGAAGCTAAGGACATTAATGAAGATTTGTTCATATCAAGGAACACAAGTGAATTTTTTGATTGGTTGGTAACTATGCTTGTTAAATCATTGTTTTAAATATTTTGTGTTGCCATCAATGCCAAAGAGGGAGATTGTTGGAAAGTGACATTGCAAGTAATTGTTATTTTTGTCATTGATGTCAAACCTTTACTGGTGAGAATATTGTTATCTATTTGAGTACCATATCTATTGTTGATGAAGAAGATTTAACAAGAAGACCAAGTGAATGGTTGAGTTAAGGCAATTCAAAGGGTACTTGATCAGTTGGCACTCTGGCAAAGTAATTTGTTGTTTGGATTGTGCCAAGTAAAGTTTCTTATGCTGAGTAAATTTTCTTGTGCCAAGAAATTTTCTTGTGCCGAGTAAAGTTTCTTGTGCCAAGCAAAAAGTTGCTCAATGTCGAGCACCATTGAAATTGCCGAGTGGAAACAGTGATGTTGGCCGACTTACAGTAATTGGATTAATGATGAGATTTGAGATCTCTGGCCAAATTACTTGATTTTATTGGGATATGTAATGTTAATTAAAGATTGATCCATGTCATTTAATGTATGGGTAACCATAATTAATGCATGGTTTCAAGATTTAATTAGATACTACTTTGGAGAAGTAAATGTAATGC
>MU225995.1:593281-617152 GCA_018584345.1 Thuja plicata
TGGTTGTTCCCATCATATGACTGGTGACAAAGATAAGTTTGAAACCCTAAACCAATGTAAAGGAGGATATGTAAAATTTGGTAATGATTCACCATGTCTTATCAAAGGTAATGGATTGATTAACCTGCCTGAAAAAATTAGATGTGATGATGTGTATTGGGTTGATGATCTAAAATACAATTTTTTGAGTGTTGCACAGTTGAACAATTCTGGTTACAAAGTTGAATTCCTTCACAGAAAGGCAAAGATCTATGATTCTATTGGAGAATTAGTTGGAAGTGGTGATCAAACTAAAGGTAACTTATTTTATCTATATTTATCTATAGAAACATGTTTGTTTGCATAGTACAATGATGTTTGGTTATGGCATAAGAGGTTGTGTCATGTGAACTTTGATAACTTGGTAAGCATAAGTAAACTGAAAAAGGCTAGAGGGCTACCTAATTTAAAGAAACCTGAGAATGTTGTGTAAACAATGTCAACTAGGAAAGATGATTAAGTCTAGTTTCAAGAGTAAAACACATGTATCAGAGGAAATTATGGAATTGGTCCATACTGATCTCTGTGGCCCCATTGGAGAAAGAAGCTATTGTGGTGCTAGATACTTTATTTTATTTGTTGATGATTATTCAAGGATGCTCATGAGTATCTATGTGGTAAATTGGGGGTGATTCCCCTCTTCGAGGCTAATTAAGTTCTGTATGGTACTGTTGCATCAAATATTTTATTCAAAAAATCTAACACATTGATGCATAGTAAGTCACACTTTGGGATGCTGGCTAAAGTTGTGAAGATGAGCAAGGACAAAAAAGAAAATCAGTCATAATCAAGATGACAGGATCAGCATAATACTAAAGATCTACATGATAAATATATTGACGTCTTTGGCATTATTGTCAAAGAGGGATAGATTACCTATAAAGAGGAAGAAGTGAAGGGAGATATTACCTATAAAGAGGAAGAGATTGCCGAGAAAGAGAAATTACAAAGAGGGAAAGATTACATAGAGACAGAAGTTACTTTTGAAAACATTGAAGTGATTATCTACTCAGAGGGAGTCTAGAGATGATTAGACACAGATGATTACAGTGTGATTACACACACAGAGGGAGAAATATTTAATAGATAAGAATCAGAATGAAGCTAAAGAATTACATATAAAATAAAATTAGAATTTTGAAGAAAAGGTAAAAACGATAAAGAAACATGTGGAAAAATCTTTTAATATTCTCAACAAAGCCATTGTAGATTATATCTATGAACCTATTTTATTAAACTAGAATTCATTTCAATTTAGATAGTTACACATTTTTTTAATAAACCTTTTAGTGCCCTGCCAATAGGTCATGTAAGTTATATATGAAAATACTTAAGTTCTATTTAAGAAAATTTCATTTTGATATAGATAGTTAAATATATTTTCAGTGCCCTCACCACTACCATTGCAAGTTATATCTAAAAATACTTCTATTGTATTAAAACAAAATTCATTTCAATTTTAATAGCTACATAGTTTTTAATTTTACTCTCAACCAACAACAAATATGATATAACTATTTCACTAAGTTTATAGTTAACATTCTTTACTTTTGTTATTACTATACCTAAATTGATCCCAAAAAAATATATAAAATCTAAATTAAAAGACAATAGGTGGTTTTTGCTTGTTTATGTTCAATGGGTTTATAGTTGCTAAAATATATTTTTCATAAACAATTTCCCACTTAATGTTCTTTTCTGCATTGCTAGATCGGATATTTGTGTATTCTATCATTATGTTCATTAGTGAAGTGATCTTGCAATTTGAAATCTATGTAATTTGAAATCTATGAGATACTCGGCGTGAGCTTTTCAAACTCCCAAATAATATCTCTGAGCTACTTTACACTTTACACCAACTACAATTGTTGCTCATTCTTTGTGGCCATGAGTGATTTCTTCTTTTAGCTGAAATATAATGTTGGAGAAAGACTAGGGCTTCCCATCACAAAGAAGGCTTAACCTTAGTTGAGACCTATAAGATGTGCTACACAAAATGCTTGCCGACCGTTAGTGCGGCTACGTTCTAAGAGAATTTCTTTTGAAGATAAAAAAATTTACCCTAAATTGTAAAAAAGGATCAATGTGGCCCTTGCAAAATCACTTAGTCTAAGCTCAAAAGCAAGAGGAAGAAGGTGCAATGAATGCTTCACAAGTCTAAATATTTTTGAAACATTAAGCTTCCCTCTTAAGAGATACCTAATTCAAGAGCTCTAAATGAATGTGTAATATGACAATAAAAAGCCATATTAGATAAACATAAGTTGATTAGGGCCAAATATGAAAAATTTCTAACATTCTGATCATGCCATGTTATTTTGTATGGTTGATTAGATAATCTAGGCGTCCTTTCATTCCTACAATAACTCTACAATTCAGGAGCTAATCCTTTCTCCATTCTTGTGACTTTATAACTAAAGTCCTTCATAGCACTCATTTTCATATCCAACTTATCTTGAGATGTTGATGATTTATTATGTTGTATCCTGGGATTAAGAATTCACACAAGTTTAACATCATCCCATTTATTCATTTTATTAGATTCTAAGCTTCTTTTTTTCCCCTAAAGATGGCTTGAGTTTCTTTTACCATGGCCTCTTTTTTTCTTTCCCCTATCAAGGTGGGGATAGTTCTTGTGAGAGAGGTTATGGATTGATGTCCTCAAGTGGTTTTTTGCAGCTCTTGTTTTAGATTTCAATCCTATTTCTCCTTTTCATGTGGAGATTAAGGATGGTCATCTGACCTTTTATCTTCACCAAATAAAGATAATGAGAACCTTTTAGAAACTTATTGCTCCAGGTTACTTGATTGTTTAGTTTCTTTTTGCTTTTGGAGGTTTGACTCTTGTCTTTGGGTGGGCTAGTGTTGTTCTGATAGTTGTTTTAGTCTTCCAAATCTAGTCGATTAAGCCTTTCTAGTTGTGTGTTATTTCACCATTTGTCTTGCTACAAATTTTACTATTTTTTAAATTTATGTTGCAACTTTTCTGTCTAAGATCTAGAACTGTTGGTCTTTTCGATGGGGTTTCAAGGCTACTTCAAAACCTATTTTAGCTCTAATAAAAACAAGTGTCTAAGTTTGAATAATTTTACTATAGGCAATTATTTCACAAAGAAATCAACATTTGTTTTTCTGTGCCAAAAACTGTATCTCCAGAACTAGATTTTCAATTAAGTCATGAAAAATTTCATGATGTACTTCTATATTGTTGAAATGTGCATGATGTATAGGACCCTTCTCTAGCTTGACAATGCTCTAATTATTGCAATATATAATACCATTTCTACCATAGCTCTATTCTTTCTCTATGTGACACCATTTTGTTTGGGTGATTAGAAAACCTTCTGATGGTCTCCTCAATCCAACATTAGGCGCTAGAACCATAATCAATAACACAATCATCTTTAGAAGAAGTTTTTGCACTAAGTGTGACACAAAGAGAACTACTTTAAGAGACAAGATTTTTTGAGCTTATTTCTCTTTCTTTAGGTATTCATGTTTGTCTTTGGGCATTCATTTGTTTTGTGATCATGCTAACTGCATTAATTACATTTCTTTTTGCTCATTCTTCTTTTACAGGGTGTTTTTAATTTCATGTTTGCAATTTCTTTTGGATCGTTGCCCCTTGAGTCTTTAGGGGAAATTTTTATCAATTTTTGGTACTTTTGGTTGTGTAATTTCCCCGTTTAGGGTAACTAGGAATAGTGGGACAATTACTTCACCTCCTTAAATTTGACTATCTGATTTTGCAAGTAAACTATGCAATGGATATTATGAAGGTAAATGTAAATTATGCAATGATCCTTATTAAGTCAATTAGCACTTTAATTTCTACATCTTCTCCAACAATATAGCATAGGGAGTGGTAGGTCATAATAAAATAGTCTTTAAATGTTTACTATCCAAAGGGCTCCTTCTGCATATATGCAATTTTGATGGGTTTTGTTTCTGACGCCTTCATTCTATATTTTGTAATGTAAATGGACTTTTAGATACCCTCAGGAAGTTGATATATTTCTTTTAATGCATCAAAATGAGACCTTGTTGTCAGCCCTATTCACATTAAACACATCATGTTGTTCATGACTTAATTGAAAAACAAGTGCTAGAGGAACAATTTTGTGGGATACAAGATCAAATTGCTGATATATTTACAAAAGAATTGCTTGTAGTAGAATTTGTGAAACATAAATACTTGTTCCTTATTGTGAGACATTTATTGTGGAGACCTAGAATCCATAACACAATCATCTTTAAAATAATATTTTTCTAAAAATGAAACACAAGGAAGCATCGCTTTTAGAATAAAATATTTTTTGAACTTATTTCTCTTCCTTTATGTATGTTTGTTCGTCTTATAGCATTCATTTGATTTGTGACCTAGTTTATTACTAACTGCATTTCTATTTCATCTTATGTCAATGCTTATATGGGGTGTTTTTAATTTCATGTTTCCAATTTCTTTTTGACCTTTCACCCTTGATTCTTTAAGAACAATTTTTTTTGGAAATTGGTATCCTTGGTCAGAGGTTTGTCCCAACTTTTTGAGGTTGATCTTCTTCCTTTCTGCCACTTTCAGTCTACCCTTTGGAAGAATTTGACATTCCTTTTTTTATAGAGAGCCTTGCTATAGTGTCTCTTTTGACTTGAGGAAAATATTCTAGGCTGCGTTGGCTCCCTAAAGGTTTCTTTTGTTGGTCTTACTTTGACCTTCAATGTCTTTCCCTTGTTGAGGTGGGTACAGTTCTCGGGAGAGAGTTTGGGGATCGATGTCTTCAAGTGGTTTACTGCTACCTTATTTTAGATGCCACTCTATTTATCCTATTGAGGTGGAGATTAAGGATGGTCATCTGATCTTGTATCTTCATCAAATGAAGATAATGGGAACCTTTGCAAAACTCATTAGTCTAGGTTACCTAATTGTTTAGTTTCATTTTTCTTAAGGAGGTTTTCTTCTTGTCTAAGATCTAGATCTGCTACGGTCTTTTGGAACGAGCATCACAAATCGCTCAAAACCTATCTTAGCTCTGAGAAAAAACATGTATCTAATTTTACTAATTTTACTATAGACAATGCTTTCACAAACATACCAAAACCTTGTCATTCTATCAAAAATATTATGGTTCCAACACTTGATATTCAATTAAGTCATGAATAATGTCATGATGTGCTTCTATATTGTTTGAACTCGCATGATATATAGGACCCTTTTTGATTCTTGATAGTGCTCTTATTATCATAAACTATAATAGTAAGACAATCTTGTGGATGTTGTGTTTCATCAAAGAGTTTTTTGTAGACCTGTTCTCTTCAAAATATATATAGCGCCATGAGTTTCTTTAGTCAAAAATTTAGCTTCAATAATTCTAGAGTGTAGCATCCATCTAGCTATTTCTATTGTAGCTCTGTTCTTTCCTTGTGTGACCCCATTTTTTTTGGGCGATTAGAAAACTCTCTGATGGTCTCCTCAATCCAACATCAGGTGCCAGAACCAGAATGAACAACACAATCATCTTTACAAGATTTTTTTGCATTAAGTTCCACACAAAGAGAATTACTTTAAGAATCAAAATATTTTGTGAGATTATTTCTATAACTTCCTTTATGTGTTTTGGTTCCTCTTTTAGCATTCATTTGGTTTGTGACTGTGCTAAACACAATAAATACATTTCTATTTGCTCATGTTATAATTTTTAGATAGGGTGTTTTTAATTTCATGTTTGCAATTTCTTTGGAATATTTTTCCCTTGAGTCATTTGGGCAATATTTATCAATTTTTTGTACGTTTGGTTGTGCAATGTCCCCACTTAGACCGGGATAATTACTTCACTTACGTAAACTTACACTATCTGATTTTGTAATTAAACTATGTAATAAATATCATGAAGATAAATGTGAATAAAATAACAGTGATCAATGTCACTTGTTGTCTCTGATATATGTAATTATAGGTATGCTAAAGATAATTTTTATTTCTTATACATAGTGCAATTATCGTTGCTATGTCACCACATCAAAAATAGAAATGAAACTATGCAATTGAAATGAATAGAATTACATCTTGCAAATGAAGTGTTGTCTCTGATATAATTTTTACTATATGCAATGTCTAATTCTCAATTATCGCTTATGGTGATATAGTTGTTGTTTTTAATACAATCCTTCAATCTTTGCAATCATGTCTACTTATTGCTTAAACAATAATTGTTGTTTCTTGGAACATTACAATCATCTTTTACAACTTGGTTCATCTAAATCTCTAAAACTACTGTGTGTTCTCATAAAAATTGTCTTGCAAACTTAAACCAAATTGGAGAAAACAAAATCAAAACACTATTTATAGAAAGAGAACAAAGTCAGTTTAGTTTCTATGTTATACCCAATTTTCTGATTTTCAAAATTTACCTTTCCTCCTTATGACAACATCACACGTTGAGAAAACATGATAACATAATCCCAATCACAAATGCCTTTAAAGAATTATTTTCATTCAAATATTCTTCACTCAATTTACTATTAGTTGATCCAAATTCGTAGAGATACTATAGTGTTGTTAAATCCTAAATTCAGAATATTTGATCATCAAAAGTGCTAATGACTATCTTCTTCCATAAACCTTATAAATCAATTCACATTCTTAGGATTCTCCATTAAAGGAAACAATACTTGTTTCACCCCATTAGCCATAATAGTATACCTATTATTTCTCCCATCATGCAAAACTTGTCTATCAAACTAAAATGGTGTACCCAACAAGATATGACACACATCCATAGGCATAATATCACATAGAAATTTATCATTATAAGATCCAATCTTCAATTTCACTAGGCATTGTTCACTTACTAGTACCTAATTATCATCCTTAATCCATGCAATCTGATAAGGCTTCGGGTGTCTCAATCTTTGCAACTGCAACTTATCCACCAACTTCTCATAGGATAGGTTATCAAAATTGCCACTGTAATTGATCACCTTGGAACATGTCTCCTCAATAATGATTCCTGATATGTCTCTTCATGACATAGGGTTTTTCTTATCTTTAGGGATCTCCATCTTTAGGTTGGTTCAAAGATTCACTAGGCTCTTCTTCCACAGAAGCATTTGGTCCACTGTTCTAAGTCTTCTTGTTTGAATTTCCTTGAGTACATTCAAAATATCAATGTCCTTCACCACCAAACTTGAAACATGTTCCACTAAACATCCTCTTACCATCCTTCTTTTAGCTACTTGATCCACCTCTCTGGAAATTTATGTCATCACTTCGGTTTGAGTAATCTTCCTTGAATTCTTTATTTCTTTTGTTATGATCTGAATAATACCTACCTCCTCCAAAAGATCTACCTCTTTGGGATATACCACCTCTTCCCCTTTGTCATTGTTTATGTGTCTCTCTCTTGCAAAACCTATTAAAATTGGAAATACCCTATTGTGTTCATTTTCTATCTAGATTTTTCCAACTCACTATTGGTTCTCAAATCAATAGATTGGATTTCCTATGGACTTGCCAATCCAATGCTCAGAAACCAAAGTGATTTGGCCAACTAAAAAGTCACAACCAAGGAAAGGTTGGAACTTCTGTAATTATGGCTTTGCAAAACCAAGGCTGGTAGGCCTATACCTTGACTTATCCTTCAAGTTACAAGGCTTTTTATAGCAGATAAGTAACACTTCAACCTTCTCTCTATAGTATGGAAAGGCACTTGAAATAAAAATAACTGAAAGCAATATATCATGAACTGTAAACTAAAATACTTTAAGTAATTGAAAGAATGTTTAGTAAATGTGTATGTAAATTGAAATGAACAGATAGATAAGATATCACAAAACTATAACAATGAACTAAATAACTATAATCCAAATAAGGAGTAGACCAGTGCGTTAATCTATCACGGGCAAAAGATTCAAGATCATTCCAATCTTATGTTCAACCTTAGAGACACTTTTACAAGAAAAATTATCACTTAAAAGGTGTTATGAAATGAACATGCAACCTTGAAACAATTTCAAAAGTATTTCAAAAGGATATTACTTCTCAAATGATAGACAAATTGAGTCCTCAATCAACAGAATTTAACCATGCAAGATGAGAAAACAAATTGAAAATATAGACTATGAATCAAATCAGGAAGCATGCACATCAAACTATCACTTTGAAGAAGTTCTATTAGTTTATCCGAGGGACAAATTGTAAATTTTTTAATTAAGCAATTGAATATATGAAGAAAAAGGACTTATCTTTAATGATTTTTAAAAAAATAGTACATCTAGGTCCATGTCACAGTTGTTGATCCAAAACTAGCCAAATATGTGAAATTAATATTGTATTGTCCTCTCTTAAAATTTTACATTATGTATATATATGTGTTTGAGTGGATTTCACACCTCTTTAGGGTGAAAAGACACAACCCTTATTACAAATTATTTTGAAAAAACAATAAACTAACCAAAAAATAACTACCTAACTTTCGGAATTGGCTTTGGTAGAAAATCCAAAACACCGCATGAAAAGATAATATTTCTGTTGGAGATAGGAAATTTCATTTCCCGAACTGGGTCAATTTTAGATTTTTAAAATTTGACCATCTTCATCCTTTATAGGCATAATATTTGTAGCAGGTTGAACTTCCATCATTTTCTGAAGGCTTCAATTAGTTATTTCCATTTATTTGTGTCATAAAGCTTCCTTCCTTTGATTTTTTTAGTATGAAGAAACTTGCTTCTTGATAATGGATTGGGATTTATAAATTCTCAAAATTTAGGGTACCACTAGTGGCTCTTTCTAGGGACATATGCTCCCTGTGACCATAGTGAGATTCCAGCTATCTCTGGAGAAGAAGACCAAGTATCCACACTTAATCTGATGCAAAGTGAAATCGGGTGGCCCCAGGCCCCCAAAAAAATGAACATTTTTTCTTTCCTCTATCAAATATTTGATTATGATCCTTTAGAAAAAGATTATTTTAAATGTATCACTATTGATTAGATTAATATTTTGATCCACCTATTCATAACATCCTTCATGGTCAAATCCTACCTGTGTCATTCAAACTGGGAATATATTGTTGTAACTTTCTTTATGTCTCATTCAAAGATTACCAATTCTATAAGTATTAGTCTAGTGTATCCTCTACTCATATGAGATTTTATCATTCCTCACTACCTTTGAGGAATACTCAAAATCACCTTTTGTATCATATAGAGACTGAAAAAGACCACAGACTTCATCATATTGACCAAGAATCTGGATGCCATAAATATGTTTTTCCCTTCATTTTGCAACATATTTTTTTGATTTTGCAAAAAATAGGTTGAATCATTATTATAATCAATTCCTTGTAGATTTTTTATATACTCTATCATAGTATCCAAACCAGGCTCAATCAAAAATTATCACCATCTGTTTCAAGAAAAAATTCTTCATCAGTTATCTCTGTTAAAAATTATTCATGCTCATATATTGTATCCAATTCACCTTCATAGTGTGGAGAGATTTCATTTATTTCACAGAATGAATTATCACATGGTCTATATCCAAAAAATTATTGATATTTTTCAAAACCATTCATAATCATATTTCCTTCATCAAATGTTTCACTCTTTCGAGATTTTATTGTATCAAATATAACCTGATCATGCCCATCGTGATGATTATAGAAAAAAATTAAACCATTGTTTTGAACATACTTATGATATTCAACATCCAACAAATCTGAAATTTGTTATGTACTGAGGAGATTTTCTTCCTCACCATCATGGCCATTGATACCTATCTCCATACAAATCTTACCATGTACATATTCTTCTTCAACCTGATTTGAATTTTCTTCCTCTATGTCATTATTCTTTTCTTTTCTCAATTCCTCACATACTTGCTCAAGAAAAAATATCAATTAAGAATCATCATATATTCCTAACTCACGAAGTTTATCCATTAATTCCCTTTAAAAAGTCCTAGTATTTGAAGGTATTTTTTGATAAATCCTTATCATTCTCATGAACAAATGTATTGCAGATTCTCCCTTATATCTTTCCAAATTGAATAATGTATCTAAAGGGGATATGTAATATTCCTCTTCCATAATGTAATTCATAACACATGTTTTATTTTTTATCATTGAGATTTCCATTTTGTTCAATCTAATCATAAGCCTCCTTTTCTCTATCTTCATCATCATCTTCTAATGCATGCATAAGGAACTTCAAATCAAGGTCATCTGGCGAGATTCCCAATTCTTGAAATTTTATTATGAATTCCTTGAGGGGAGGTCTAATGCCTGATGGTATCTCCTTATAAATGCTTGTCATTATTATGAAAAATGAGGTATAGACTCCCCCTCAAATCTCTCCAAACTAAAAAATGCATTAAGTGGAGACAAAATAAGACCCTCTTCCATGCTGCAACTTTCATCTTCATACTATTCATAACACATGTTCTATCCTCACCACTAGCATTATGAAATATACCAAGAAACCATTGTTCAAACTGCCTCGATGATGAGATACTCTGTGTAGGTAGTGATTCATATTCCTTTTGTGCATTATTTTTTAATAACCATGCAAACAACTTCATGGCATCATCTTCTGTATCAACCTCATAATTATTAAGGAATATATGAAAAGAATCGAAATGATCTAGAGCCAATTCATCATAATTTCCATAATATTTAGGAAGCCTCTCTAAAATCTGTGAAAATAATTCATTAGAACTGCATTGAAACTTTCTAAGATCCAAAGGCCAGATATCAATGGGAATAAAAAATATTTTTAACAAAATTCTAAACATCATGTAATAGATCTTCTATTATTAAAGGATAATTTCTCATCTATTCTAGGTTGTCTTCCTATCTCCTTTTGAGTTTTCTCCCTCAGTATATTCACTGACTAAAATGATTTGTTTAATAGAGTCACCACCTTGTTATCAGAAGGAAAATACTTACTGTCTTATGAGTTCTTTCTCCCAATAGAGTATTAATTACATCACCACATCTTCTAGGTAATATTCAATGTTGTCTTTCATAGAGAACTCCCTAGTAGATTCGCCAATATGTTGGTGCTCAAATCAACAGATTTAATTTCCTATGGACTTTCCAATCCAATGTTGGGAAACCCAAGTGATTTGGCCAACTAATAAGTTACAACAAAGGCAAGGTTGGAACTTTTGCAATTCTGGCTCTGGAAAACAAAGGCAGGTAGGCCTATACCTTGACTTATCCTTCAAGTTACAAGGATTTTTATTGCAGATAAGTAACATTTCAACCTTCTCTCTCACGTATGGAAAGGCACTTGAAATAAATCTAACTGAAAGAAATATATCATGAATTGTAAACTGAAATACTTTAAGTAATTGAAAGAATGTTTAGTAAATGTGTATGTAAATTGAAATGAATAGATAGATAAGATATCAAAAAACTATAACAATGAACTAAATAACTATAATCAAAATAATGAGTAGACCAGTGCCTTAATCTATCACGGGCAATAGAGTCAAGATCATTCCAATCTTATGTTCAACCTCAGAGACAGTTTTACAAGAAAACTTATCACTTCAAAGGTGTTATGAAATGAACATGAAACCTTGAAACAAGTTCAGAAATATTTCAAAAGGATATTAGTTCTCAAATGATAGACCAATTGATTGAGGCCTCAATTTACAAAATTTAACCATGCAAGATGAGAAAACCAATTGAAAATATAGACTATGAATCAAATTAGGAAGCATGCACATCAAACTATCACTTTGAAGAAGTTATATTGGTTTATTCGAGGGACTAATTGTAAATTGATTAATGAAACAATTTCATATATGAAGAAAAAGGACTTATCTTTATTGATTTTTAAAAAAAATAGTACATCCAGGTCCATGTTATAGTTGTTGATCCAAAACTATCCAAATATGTGAAATTATCTTATATTGTATTTTCCTCTCTTTAAATTTTACATTATGTATATATATGTGTTTTAGTGGCTTTAACACCTCTTTAGGGTGAAAAGAGACAACCCTTATTACAAATTATTTTGAAAAAATAATAAACTAACTAAAAAATAACTACCTAACTTTCAGATTTGGATTTGGTAGAAAATCCAAAACACCTCATGAAAAGATAATATTTCTGCTAGAGATAGGAAATTTGATTTCCCAAACTGGGTCAGTTTTATATTTTTAAAATTTGATCATCTTCATCCTTTGTCAGCATAATATTTGTAGCATATTGAAATTCCAGCATTTTCTGAAGGCTTGGATTAGTTAGTTCCATTTATTTGTGTCATAAAGCTACCTTCCTTTGATTTTTTTAGTATGAAGAAACTTGCTTCTTGATAATGGATTGGGACTTCTAAATTCTCAAAATTTAGGGTACCACCACCCACAGTAGAGGATATTGTTGTCAAAGCCTCCAGAGTCTGGTTATGTTCTTGCCAATTGCATTTAGACAATAAAATTGCTTTCTTTGTTAATTTTCCTTTGCATTCTACATTATAGTGGATACCTAATTTGATTATATTTAAAAATATTTTTATTATAATTTAGGGAAGAGTAATACGATATTTAATAGGTCTGGTCATTATATAGTTTATAATAATGATAATAAGAATTCAAAAACTTTGTCTAAAGAAACAACAACATAATTAAGTGTTTTTAGATGGAAAATTATAGCAATTATACATAAATTAAAATTATAATTTTTAAAAGATCATAAAAATCATAACTAGTAGTTTCTACAAATAAATAATCATAATTTCAAATAAAATAAAATTAGAATTTTGAAGAAAATGTAAAAAGCATAAAGAAACCTATGGAACAAGCTTTTAATATTCTCAGCAAAGCCATTGCAAATTATATCTATGCACCTATTTTATTAAACCAGAACTCATTTCAATTCAGATAGTTACACATTTTTTTAATGTACCTTTTAGTGCCCTACCAATAGGTCATGTAAGTTATATATGAAAATACTTCAGTTCTATTTAAGAAAAAATCATTTTGATTTAGATAGTTAAATATATTTTTAGTGCCCTCGCCACTACCATTGCAAGTTATATCTAAAAATGCTTCTATTTTATTAAAAAAAAATTCATTTAAATTTTAATAGCTACATAGTTTTTAATTTTAGTGTCAACCAACAACAAATATGATATAACTATTTTTCTAAGTTTATAGTTAACATTCTTTACTTTTGTTATTACTATACCTAAATTGATCCCAAAAAAATATATTAAATCTAAATTAAAAGATAGTAGGTGGTTTTTTCTTGTTTGTTCTGAATGGGTTTACAATTGCTAAAATATATTTTGCATAAACAATTACCCTCTTAATGTTCTTTTCTGCATTGTGAGATTAGATATTTGTGCATTCTATCATTATTCTTGTTAGTGAAGTGATCTTGCAGTTTGAAATATATGAGATACTTGGCATGAGCTATTTAAACTCCCAAATAATATCTCTGAGCTACTTTACACTTTACACCACCTACAGTTGTTTCTCATTCTTTGTGGCCATGAGTGATTTCTTCTTTTAGCTGAAATATAATGTTGGAGAAAGACTAGGGCTTCCCATCACAATGAAGGCTTAACCTTAGTTGAGACCTATAATATGTGTTAGGAAAAATGCTAGCTGACCATTACTATGGTTACATTCCAAGATAATTTCTTTTGAAGATAAAAAACTTTACCCTAAATTGTGAAGAAAGATCAATGTGGCCCTTGCAAAATCACTTAGTCTAAGCTCAAAACCAAGAGGAAGAAGGTGGAATGTATGCTTCACAAGTCTAAATGTTTTTGAAACATTAAGCTTCCCTCTTAAGAGATACCTAATTCAAGAGCTCTAAATGAATGTATAATATGACAATAAAAAGCCATATTAGAGAAACATAAGTTGATTTGGGCCAAATATGAAAAATGTCTAACATTCCCATCATGACATTTTATTTTGTATGGTTGATCAGATAATCTTGGTGTCCTTTCGTTCGTATGATAACTCTATACTTTAGGAGCTAATCCTTTCTCCATTCTTGTGACTTTATAACTAAAGTCCTTCAAAGCACTCATTTTCATACCCAACTTATTTTGAGATGTTGATGATTTATTATGTTGTGTCCTGGGATTAAGAATTCACACAAGTTTAACATCATCCCATTTATTCATTTTATTATATTCTAAGCTTCTTTTTTTCCCTAAAGATGGCTTGAGTTTCTTTTACCCTGACCTCTTTTTTTCTTTCCCCTATCGAGGTGGGGACAATTCTTGTGAGAGAGGTTATGGATCATTGTCCTCAAGTGGTTTGCTGCAGCTCTTGTTTCAGATTTCAATCTTATTTCTCCTTTTCATGTGGAGATTAAGGATGGTCATCTGACCTTGTATCTTCATAAAATAAAGATAATGAGAACCTTTTAGAAACTTATTTCTCTAGGTTACCTGATTGTTTAGTTTCTTTTTTCTATTGGAGGTTTGGCTCCTATCTTTGGGTGGGCTAGTGTTGTTCCGATAGTTGTTTTAGTCTTCCTACTCTAGTTGGTTAAGCCTTCCTAGTCGTGTGTTATTTCACCATTTCTCTTGCTACCAGTTTTACTATTTTTTATTTATGTTGCAGCTTTTCTGTCTAAGATCTAGAACTACTGGTCTTTTTGAAGGGGTTTCAAATCTACTTCAAAACCTATTTTAGCGCTGAAAAAAACAAGTGTCTAATTTTGAGTAATTTTACTATCGGCAATTATTTCACAAAGATATCAACATTTTTTTTTTGTGCCAAAAATTGTATCTCCAGAACTTGATTTTCAATTAAGTCATGAAAAATTTCATGATGTACTTCTATATTGTTGAAAAATGCATAATGTATAGGACCCTTTTCTATCTTGACAATGCTCTAATTATCACAACATATAATAGTCAGACAATCTTGTGGATGTTTTGTTTCTTAAAATAGTCTTACGTAGGTGTTCTCTTCAAAATATCTATTTTGCCATAAGTTTCTTTAGTCCAAAATTTAGCTTGTATATTTCTAGAGTGTAACATGCATCTAAACATTTCTATCATAGCTCTATTCTTTCTCTATGTGACAGCATTTTGTTTGGGCAATTAGAAAACCCTCTGATGGTCTCCTCAATCCAACATTAGGCGCTAGAACCATAATCAATAACACAATCATCTTTAGAAGAATTTTTTGCACTAAGTGTGACACAAAGAGCACTACTTTAAGAGACAAGATTTTTTGAGCTTATTTCTCTTTCTTTAGGTATTCTTGTTTTTCTTTGGGCATTCATTTGGTTTGTGATCGTGCTAACCGCATTAGTTACATTTCTTTTTTCTCATTCTTCTTTTATGGCATGTTTTTATTTTCATGTTTGCAATTTATTTTGGATCTTTGACCCTTGAGTCTTTAGGAGAAATTTTTTATCAATTCTTGGTACTTTCGAATGTGTAATTTCCCCATTTAGGGTAAATAGGAATAGTGGGACAATTACCTCACCTCCTTAAATTCAACTATCTGATTTTGCAAGTAAACTATGGAATGTATAATATGAAGGTAAATGTAAACTATGCAATGATCCTTATTAAGTCAATTAGCACTTTTAATTCTACATCTTCTCCAACAATATAGAATAGGGAGTGGTAGATCATAATCAAATAGTTTTTAAATTTTTACTATCTAAAGGGCTCCTTTTAGATATATGCAATTTTGATGGGTTTTGTTTCTGACGCATTGATTCTATTTTTTGTAATGTGAACAGACTTTTAGATACCCTCACGAAGTTGATATATTTCTTTGAATGCATCAAAATGAGACTTTGTTGTCAGCCCTATTCACATTAAACACATCATGTTGTTCATGACTTAATTGAAAAACAAGTGCTAGAGGAACAATTTTGTGGGATACAGAATCAAATTGCTGATATATTTACAAAAGAATTGCTTGCAATAGAATTTGTGAAATGTAAATACTTGTTCCTTATTTTGAGACATTTGTTGTGGATACCTAGAATCCACAACACAATCATCTTTAAAATAATATTTTTCTAAAAGTGCAACACAAGGCAGCATCACTTTTAGAATAAAAGATTTTTTGAACTTATTTCTCTTCCTTTATGTATGTTTGTTTGTCTTGTAGCATTCATTTGATTTGTGACCTAGTTTATTACTAACTACATTTATATTTAATCTTATTACAATTCTTATATGGGGTGTTTTTAATTTCATGTTTCCAATTTCTTTCTGACCTTTCGCCCTTGATTCTTTACGAACAATTTTTTTTGGAAACTGGTATCCTTGGTCAGAGGTTTGTCCCAACTTTTTGAGGTTGATCTTCTTCCTTTCTGCCACTTTCAGTCTACCCTTTGGAAGAAGTTGGAATTCCTTTTTTTTAGAGAGCCTTGCTATAGTGGCTCTTTTTACTTGAGGAAAATATTCTAGGTTGCGTTGGCTCCCTAAAGGTGTCTTGTATTGAGCTCTCACTTTGACCTTCAATGTCTTTCCCTTATTGAGGTGGGTACAGTTCTTGAGAGAGAGTTTGGGGATTGATGTCTTCAAGTGGTTTGTTGCTGCTCTAATTTTAAATTCCACTCCTATTTATCCTATTGAGATGGAGATTAAGGATGGTCATCTGAGCTTGTATCTTCATCAAATGAAGATAATGGGAACCTTTGCAAAATTCATTGCTCTAGGTTACCTGATTGTTTAGTTTCATTTTTCTTGGGGAGGTTTTATTCTTGTCTAAGATCTAGATCCACTATGGTCTTTTGGAATGGGAGTCACAGCTCGCTCAAAACCTATCTTATCTCTAAGAAAAAACACGTGTCTAAGTTTACTAATTTTACTATAGGCAGTGCTTTCACAAACATATCAAAACCTTGTCATTTTGTCAAAAATATTGTGGCTCCAACACTTGATATTCAATTAAGTCATGAATAATGTCATGATGTGCTTCTATATTATTTGAACTCACATGATATATAGGACCCTTTTAATTCTTGATAGTGCTCTTATTATCATAAGCTATAATAGTAAGACAATATTGTGGATGTTGTGTTTTGTCAAAGAGTCTTTTGTAGACCCGTTCTCTTCAAAATATATATAGCACCATGAGTTTCTTTAGTCCAAAATTTAGTTTCAATAATTCTAGAGTGTAGCATCCATCTATCCATTTCTATTGTAGCTTTGTTCTTTCCTTGTGTGACCCCATTTTGTTTGGGTGATTTGAAAACTCTCAAATGGTCTCCTCAATCCAACATTAGGCGCCAGAACCAGAATCAATAACACAATCATCTTTAGAATTTTTTTTTGCATTAAGTGCCACACAAAGACCATACTTTAAGAATCAAAAGATTTTGTGAGATTATTTCTATAACTTTCTTTATGTGTTCTTGTTCCTCTTTTAGCATTCATTTGGTTTGTGACTGTGCTAAACACAATAAATACATTTCTATTTGCTTGTGTTATAATTTTTATATAGGGTGTTTTTAATTTCATGTTTGCAATTTCTTTGGAATCTTTTACCCTTGAGTCATTTGGGAAATATTTATCAGTTTTTTGTATGTTTGGTTGTGCAATGTCCCCACTTACGATAATAAGGAATACTAGGACAATTACTTCACTTACGTAAACTTACACTATCTGATTTTGCAATTAAACTATGTAATGAATATCATGAAGATAAATGTGAATAAAATAATAGTGATCAATGTCACTTTCTATCTCTAATATATGTAATTATAGGTATGCTAAAGAGAATTGTTATTTCTTGCACATAGTGCAACAATCATTGCTATGTCGCCATGTCAAAAATTGAAATGCAACTATGCAATTGAAATGAATAGAATTTCTTCTTGCAAACGAAGTGTTGTCTCTGATATAATTCTTACTATATGCAATTTCTGATCCTCAATTATCGCTTATGGTGATGTAGTTGTTGTTTCTAATACAATCCTTCAATCTTTTCAATCATGACTATGTATTGCTTAAAACAATAATTTTTGTTTCTAGGAACATTACAATCATCTTTTACAACTTGGTTAATCTAAATCTCTAAAAATACTGTGTTCTCAGAAAATTTTAAAATGAAAGATTGTCTTACAAACTTAAACCAAATTGGAGAAAACAAAATCAGAACACCATTTACAGAAAGAAAACAAAGTCAGTTTAGTTTCTCTGTTATACCTGATTTTCTGATCTTCAAATTTTACCTTTCCTACTTATGAAAACATCACACCTTGAGAAAACATGATAACATAATCCCAATCACAAATGCATTTAAATAATTATAGTCATTCAAAACTTCTTCACTCAATTTACTATTGGTTGATCCAAATTCACAGAGATACTGTAGTGTTGTTCAATCCCGATTTCACAATATTTTATCATCAAA
This sequence comes from Thuja plicata, assembly GCA_018584345.1. Classification (NCBI taxonomy): domain Eukaryota; kingdom Viridiplantae; phylum Streptophyta; class Pinopsida; order Cupressales; family Cupressaceae; genus Thuja; species Thuja plicata. Next base: position 611,676 of record MU225995.1, read on the forward strand.
ATTGATAATGATTGTGTTCTTCCATAAACATTATAAAGCAATTCTCATTCTTAGGATTCTCCATTAAAGGAAACAATACTTTTTTCACCCCATTAGCCATAATAGTATACCTATTATTTCTCCCATCATGCAAATCTTGTCTATCAAACTGACATGGTCTACCCAACAAGATATGGCACACATCCACATGCATAATATCACATAGAACTTCATCATTATAAGATCCAATCTTCAATTTTACTAGGCATTGTTCACTTACCAATACCTTATGATCATCCTTAATCCATGTAATCTGATAAGGCTTTGGGTGTCTCAATCTCTGTAACTGCAACTTATCCACCAGCTTCTTGTAGGATAGGTTATCAAAACTGCCACTATAATTGATCACCTTGTAACATGTCTCTTCAATAATGATTCCTGATTTGTGTCTTCATGACATAAGTTTTTTCTTATCTTTAGGGCTCTCCATCTTCAGGTTGGTTCAAAGATTCACTAGGCTCTTCTTCCACAAAAGCATTCAGGTCGGTTCAAAGATTCACAAGGCTCTTCTTCCACAAAAGCATTCAGTCTTCTTGTTTGAATTTCCTTGAGTAATTTCCAAAGCTCAATTTCCTTCACCACCACACTTGAAACATGTTCCTCTAAACATTCTCTTATCATCCCTCTTGTAGCTACTTGATCCACCTCTCAGGAAATTTATGTCATCCCTTCGGTTTGATTAATATTCTTTTAATTTTGTCTTGCCTTTGTTATGATCTGAATAAGACCCACCTCCTCCAAAAGATCTACCTCTATGGGATCTACCACCTCTTCCTCTTTTTCATTGTTTATGTGTCTTGTTTAATTTCTCCTCAGCTTTAAGGGCATATTGGTAAGCTTCCTCCACACTTTAAAACTTGACCAGACTGATCTCATCTTGAATTTATGTTCTCAAACCATTCAGATACCTTGTAACCCTCTAAACAACATTGTTAGTATGTCTAGATCTGATATTCAATCTATATAATTCTTCAGTATACCATTTCATAATAAGATCCTTTTGCTTTAATTTCACAACTTCTTGAACAAAAGCACTTGATAATCAGTAGGTAAGAACTTAGCCTTCAATTTTTTCACCATCGTATCCCATGATATGAATTTTTATTTGCATCTTATTTTTTTGTCAGTCTGCAAATGTTCCAACCATAATGATGAATGTCCTCTCAATTTTGTGCAAGCATATTTCACCTCCTTATCTTCATCAGAAAGAAACTTAGAGACTGAACTAAGAGAAAAATAGAACACAAACATTTTTGGTTGATGCAAGATTTCCAAGGACCTAAGGTGCTCCTGCATCATTTAGGTTCATCATTTCCTTTTGTGTTTGAACCCTATTTTTAAATGAACAAACTTCTTTTCTTCTTTCAGAAGATTTGTTGTTTGTGAGAATACTAGCTTTTATTCTTTGTTTTGAAGTCTTCCTCATTGTGTTGATCATCTTTGACACTTTGGCACTTTGACACTTAGCAATAAAGAGCCTAATCTCTCCAGAGTCAAAGTATATGAAGGGAAACTTCCCTTTGTATTTTCTTGAAACATTTTGAATAAGTAACATTTTTTGTAAGTTCTTCATCCATGTCATTGTCTAACTCTAAAGTTTCTTCTTTTGTCTTTTTAGTTTCTTTAAATGTTGTTTCTCTCTTTGTATCTTCTTCGTCTGTCATAGTCGTGTCATATGTCATTTGGATACCATGTAACTAATCAATTGTAATGAGGTTTAGTCATCTAGTGTATCCATTTTCAATAGACATCCAAACATCAAACACTAGAGAGGTCAAAGAGTTTTCCATTCTTATCTTCCAAAATGCTTAATTGGTGCTATCGGTGGTTTGGTAGAAGAAGCAGATCCCTTCTATGAAGCCATGTGTTCTATCCGCAAGACCTACTTAGACTGAATAAGTCTTTTTTGAGTACTTGGCTTTGATACCAACTGCAGAATATAATTTTACTACTGAGAGGAGTGGGGACTGACCCAATAGTAGATATAAACTTTTATCTATTATTCATTGTATACTTTTCATGAAACTTTTCAAACAAAAATATGAAAGTAACTAAAACTAAGGAAAGAAAGCAATGCAACTACGCAAGAATTGTGCACACGATTTAATGTGGAAACCCAGTATGAGAAAAACAATGGTGAGAAATGCTTTTAGGATCTACTATCCTAATCTAGCCTAATGAACAAATCTAATTAATATGTTTATGGGCACCAACCCCAAGGAGTCATAGAACCCCTAAAAGAGAACCAACTCTTCAATAACAACAATATAATGACCTAAGAACCAACTCTGATATCCTCAAAGAACCAACTCTAAGAACATTACAATCATCTGCTACAACTCGGTTATAACTTTTGAAATTTCTCTTTACAGTATAAGTAGACAAGCGGTATACTTTGAGAAAACTTTAGATGTGAGAACCAACTCCGATATCCTCAAAGCAACAACCCTTAGAACATTACAATCATCTGTTACAACTTGGTTACAAATTCTGTTATTTTTCCTTATAATATAAGTAGACAAGCATTATACTTTGAGAAAACTTTAGATGTTGCAAAATAAACTGCTATACCTCTTTGTAAACATAATACAAAATTAAAGGATGATTCATCTAAATATGTAAAAATCACGCGTTCTCAAAATTTAAAAAAAAAAAACTTGCGCTACAAACTTAAAGCAGATGGGCAAAAACAAAATTAGAACGCTTCTTAAAAAAAGAGAACAAAGTCAATTTATTTTCATTGTTATACTTGATTTTTGGATCTTCAAAAATTACCTTTCCTGCTTATGAAAACATCATACTTTCATCAAACATGATAACTAAATCCCAATCACCAATATTCAATAACCCATTTAGCACCTATACCTCCTGATATTAGAACATCAATCATTTGGATCTGTCAAATGAATTTTACCTTTGTTCCTAAGACATTAAATTTGGGGTTCCACTGATGGTTTAATTGTGCCCTAATGGGTGCCCATTCATTATTGTCAGATATATGATACAATGAACATTTTTATACTGCAAATCTATTTTTTCAGATTTCTTCATTTTCCAGCGCCAGTAATCTTCGTAATACAACTGTCATGTTCAAAATTATTAGAACAATCTAAATGTAGTTACTAACTTTTGATTGTTGTGATAGAAATAATTCATTTCAATTTAAATAGTTACATATTTGTTTAAGGAATCTTATAATGCACCTGCCAATATCATTTTCAGTGATATATAAAAGTAGTTCACTTTTATTTAGACAAAATCCATTTGTATTTAGATAGTTAAACATATAATAAGTGAAGCTTTTAATGCCCTCACCTATACCATTGTATGTTATTAATAAAATTGCTTATATTTTATCAAAACAAACTTCATTTCAGTTTTAATAGTTACATAAATCTCAATTTTACTGTCAACCCATAGAAAATACGCTAGAACAATTTTGCTAATTTTATAATGAACATTATTTAATTTTGTTATTATTATATCTAAATAGTCATTAATCCATAAATAAATTCTAAAATAAAAATAGTCGAAGGTTTGGTAGTTGAGACAACTAGGTATTTAAATTAATATATTACTGTAATAACCTACCCCTGTTGGCTACAATTCTTGAGGTGGAGACAATTATTGTGAGAGAGGTTTGGGATCGATGTCTTCAAGTAATTTTTTGCTTCAATTATTTCAGATTTCACTCCTATTTCTCCTATTGAGGTGGAGAATAAGGATGGTCATCTAACCTTGTATCTTCATCAAATAAAGATAATGGGAACCTCTTCAAAACTTATTGCTCCAGGTTACCTGATTGTTTTAACTTTAGTTTCTTTTTACTTTTGGAGTTTTGTCTCCTATTTTTGTGTGGGTTGGTGTTTTTTCGCTAGTTGTTTAGGGCTTCTAAGTCTATTCGGTTGATCCTTTGACATGGTGTTCTATTTCACCATTGTATTGCTGCTTACTTTTTGTATTTTTTATTTATATTGCAGGTTTTTCGTCTAAGATCGAGGCCTCCTATGGTCTTTTGAAAGTGGTTTCAAGGCTCTTTCTAAACCTATTTTAGCTCTCATAATAAAAAAGTGTCTAAGTTTGACTAATTTTTCTATAGGAATTTGTTTCATTGTTTCACAAGCATATCAACAATTTGTTTTTCTTTCCCAATTTTTTTTTTATCTTCAACAATTTTAATTTTCCTCTAAGTCATGAATAATGTCATTATGTACCTCTATACTATTGGAACATGCATGATATTTAGGACACTTTTCTATCTTGATAGTGCTCTAATTATCACACCATATAATAGTCAGACAATCTTCTGGATGTTTTGTTTCTTAAAATAGTATTACATAGGCTAAGGTACTAGCTTAGGTTCGGGGACGTGTGCGGGTACAAGAACCTAGTACATGGGTACATGAAATTATTTTTTAGGGGTTTGGGTACATATGGGTACATGTGTGTATGTGTTTTTCTATATATATATTTCTAAAAAATAAGAGAATATACACAATTGTAAAACTAAATCATTTCATAGTATGATGCTTGATCATTGATCAATGCCAAATGCCAAAGATAAACATTAACTGCCAATTGATAATTGAAAAATATTCAAATCAGCCATATCATGTAGCCACAATATCCAAAAAGTACACACAAGTACCCACAAATGAACCAGTATCGGGTGCATACCTGAACTTGGTAACCAAGTACGTAGGTGTTCTCTTCAAAATATATGTTGCTGTGAGGCCCATCCCGAACCCCATCATAGTTTTTCTAGTTCTTTCTTATGATAGACTTAGCATATGATACTTTACTTTTTATGCATTATTAGACATTATGGACCTTATGCTTTATGTCATGGATTTGATTATTATAGATACATGGACATATGATGCTTATGATGAACATTATGGACTTTATTATGTTTTCTAGTTTGGACATTTATTTTGAGATTATAATTCAGAAAAACTCATTATGATTATATTATGGTTATTAAAGAAAGTAAACTTATCTGATTTAAATGTTAAATTTCAATTTATCGCAATGTGAATTTTACCTTATGAAAAATGTTTAAGATGTGAAATTACGTAATCTTGTGATCTTTTGTAATAACATAGTATATGGATGATGTTCTTATGTTCTAAATAATATTTATCTTTTTAGGATGTATATTTATTTTCCCGGACTACTGATATTTGAATTGAGTGTGCAGGTGAGAAACCATGGTACTTTATTCGGGGAACCAAACAAAGGGAATTGTGAACTCTGTTTAAGCCAAGGTTGCGTCCAATAGAAGACAAAGCCTTGTTGTTTTGTAATTTTGATTTGTAAATGTATGTGGATGAATGTGGTAGCATAATATTTAAAATGCATTCTTAAATTCTTTTCTTGTGAGTTGCCTAAGTGGATATGACATGGCTTAGTGATGTGTAAATTTTGTGTGTGTCATT
>MU225995.1:628492-641736 GCA_018584345.1 Thuja plicata
TATATATCGTAACTTATCATTCAAAAAAAAGGGGGGTTTCATTTAACTGCGTTTGTAAAACAAAATAATAAATAAAATAAAAAAAAACTATGAAAAATAAACTTTATAATGCAAAAGGGGGCGGGGACGGCTGAAGCCAAATCCCCAACCCCCCCCTGCGGTTTTCTTTTAACTGTGGGGAGGCAGCGTGGTGGGCGCGGCCACCACCGCTGCCACCACAGTCGGCGGCAACAGCCGCCGCTGTGGTGGGCGGTGGGGGCGGCGCCTCCCATGGCCTTCCCTCCCCCATTAAACCCCTGCCGCTATACAGTGCAATAACACCCTCCCTGTTTTAACTAAAACCCTCGCCTCCATGTGTATACCATTTTTTTTACAGCGCCGCCCGCGATTCATTACTGTCGCCGCTGTTGCGGCCGCTGTTGCGGCCGACTCAACATAAAATAACAGTTATGTCTGCCATAAGTGATATACACATTAAATATATATATATATTTATATATATATATGCATTGCAACATGTATATATATATAAATATATATATGTAAATATGTATGAATCTGTGGTATTCCATTCTTAGATTTACCATTGCAGACCTGTATAAAAAAAAAAGAACAATAAGAACTCAAAAAAAAAAAAAGAAAGAGATGAAAACAAGTTAGGGTTTGGAGGAGAAGAAATGGAGAGAAAAATATAATAGGAAAACTTTTAGCTTCTCTCACATTTGACCCTAACCCTAATTTCGAATTAGGGTTTGGGGATTTCAAAAAAGGAGAATGAGAGGGAGAATAAACTTGAAATTTAACTTTGCTTACAATAAATTTATTTTGTTACTAATTAGTCTCCTAGTTAACTTAGTTTAAATTAAAGGGATTAAGGGAATTGACTTATAAACATTTAAAGAGGCAAAATCAAGTAATGGTTGGCAAGGGGCAAATATATTTAATAATGGCTTAGTTTTTAAAAAAGAGAATAATTTTATAATTAAATTTTAAGCCACTTATAAATCAACTATTTTAATTATAGAAAACTTATTGAACTTTCCTCTTAGAAAATCTTTATCAGAAGGGGGTTAAATGTTCATATCTGTTAATTTTATTAAACATCATTATTTAGGAGATCACCTTAGTTTATAATAAAATTTGAGAGGAAGGATGAAGATTTAATTAGAAATCTATAGTTAATTCTAAAGGGGAAACCTAATCAATTTTCCTAGGAATACTTAGGGACCCTTAATGTTATTTTTATGTGGCCAGTATACTGACTTCTATAAAAATAATATTAAGGAGCACCATATCCTAGAGGGTTTTAAAATTAACGCAGAATCCTAAGCTTATAAGTAAATTCAACCTTTAACTTAAAAAGGCGTTTAGGGTTAAGGGATGTTGACTCTAGTCATGATTCCCCTTAGACCCTCTTGTTTGTAAATTTAATATATAATATTCTTTTCAAAAAAAAAAGTTGTTGTGTTTTGGGCGTGAAATTTTAGGGCATGACAGTTGCACCATAAGTTTCTGCAGTCCAAAATTTATCTTGAATATTTCTGGAGTGTAGCATGTATCTAGCCATTTCTATTATAGCTCTATTATTTATTTTTGCAATCTCACTTTTTTTGGGCAATTAGAAAACCCTCTGATGGTCTCATCAATCAAACATTAGGTGCTAGAACAATAATCAATAACACATCTTTAGAAGAATTTTTGGCACTAAGTGCAACACAAAGAGTGCTTCTTTGAGAAACATGAGATTTTTTGAGCTTATTTCCCTTTCTTTAGGTATTCATGTTCATCTTTTTGCGTTCATTTGGTTTGTGACCGTACTTCACATATTAATTACATTTCTTTTTTCTCATTCTTCTTTTGGAGGTTTGAGTCTTGTCTTTGGGTGCGCTGGCGTTGTTTTGCTAGTTGTTTAGGTCTTCTAACTCTAGTCAGTTGAGCCTTCCTTATGGTGTGCTATTTCACCATTTGTCTTGCTACTAATTTTTCTTGCTATGGCATTTTAGAAGGGGTTTCAAGGCTTGTTCAAAACCTATTTTAGCTTTGATAAAAAAAAAGTCTCTAATTTTGACTAAGTTTACTATAGGCAATTGCTTCACAAAGATATCAACAATTTGTTTTTTTTGCGCCAAACATTGTATCTCCAGCATTTGATTTTCAATTAAGTCATCAAAAATGTCATGATGTACTTCTATATTGTTGAAACTTGCATGATGTATAGCACCCTTTTCTATCTTGACAACGCTCTAATTATCATGACATATAATATTCAGACAATCTTGTGGATGTTTTATTTCTTAAAATAGTCTAACGTAAGTGTTCTCTTCAAAATATATATTTGTGCCATAAGTTTCTTCAGTCCAAAATTTAGCTTGTATATTTATAGAGTGTAACATGAATCTAGCCATTTCTATCATATCTCTATTCTTTCTCTGTGTGACACCATTTTTTTGGGTGATTAGAACACCCTCTAACAGTATCCTCAATCCAACATTAGGTGCTAGAACTGTAATCAATAACACAATCATCTTTAGAAGAAGTTTTTGCACTAAGTGCAACACAAAGAGCACTACTTTTAGAAACAAAATATTTTTTCAGCTTATTTCTCTTTCTTTAGGTATTCATTTTCATCTTTTGGTATTCATTTTTTACCATGCTAACCACATTAATTACATTTGTTTTTTCTCATTCTTCTTTTATGGGGTGTTTTTAATTTCATGTTTGCAATTTCTTTTGGATCTTTGCCCCTTCAATCTTTAGGGGTAATTTTTATCAATTTTTGGTACTTTTGGTTGTGTAATGTCCCTTTTTAGGGTAAGTAGGATTAGTGGGACAATTACTTCACCTCCTTAAATTTGACTATTTGATTTTGCAAGTAAACTATGCAATGGATATTATGAAGGTAAATATAAACTGTGCAATGATCCTTATTAAGTCAATTAGCACTTCCAATTCTACATCTTCTCCAACAATATGGCACAGAGAGATGTAGGTTATAATCAAATAGTCTTTAAATTTTTACTATCCAAAGGGATCCTTTTGCATATGTGCAATTTTGATGGGTTTTGTTTCTGACGCCTTGATTCTATTTCTTGTAATATGAATGTACTTTTAGATACCCTCACGAAGTTGATATATTTCTTTAAATGCATCAAAATGAGAGACTTTGTTTTCAACCCTATTTACATTAAACACATCATGTTGTTCATGACTTAATTGAAAAAAAAGAGCTAGAGGAACAATTTTTTGGGATAGATGATCAAATTATTGATATATTTACAAAATAATTACTTGTAGTAGAATTTGTGAAACATAAATACTTGTTCTTTATTATGAGAGATTTGTTGTGGAGACCAAGAACCAATAACACAATCATGTTAAAAATAATATTTAGCTTAAAGTGCAACACTAAGGAGCATCACTTTTAGAATAAAAGATTTTTTGAACTTATTTCTCTTAATGTATCTTTGTTCATCTTGTAGCATTCATTTACTTTGTGACCTAGTTTATTACTAACTGCATTTCTATTTCATATTATTGTAATGCTTATATGGGGTGTTTTTAATTTCATGTTTCCAATTTCTTTCCGACCTTTGGCCCTTGATTCTTTACAGACAATTTTTTTCAAAAATTGGTATCCTTGGTTGGAGGTTTGTCTTGACTTTTTTGACGTTGATCTTCTTCCTTTCTGCTACTTTCAGTTTACCCTTTGAAAGAAGTTAACATTCAATTTTTTGTAGAGAGCCTTACTATAGGGGCTCTTTTTGACTTGAGGAAAATATTCTAGGCTTCATTGACTCCCTAAAGGTGGCTTGTGTTGCTCTTACCTTGACCTTTGTTTGTCTTTCCCTTATTGAGGCAGAGACAATTCTCTGGAGAGAGTTTGCGGATCGATGTCTTCAAGTGGTTTGCTGCTGCTCTTATTTAAGATTTCGCTCCTATTTATCCTATTGAGGTGGAGATTAAGGGCGGGCATCTGACCTTGTATCTTCACCAAATGAAGATAATGGAAACCTTTGCAAAAGTCATTGTTGTAGGTTACTTGATTGTTTAGTTTCATTTTTCCTTTTGATTTTTGCTTCTTTTCTGAGATCTAGACCCACTATGGTCTTTTGGAATGGGTTTCAAGGCTCGCTCAAAACCTATTTTAGCTCTGAGAAAAAATGTGTCTAAGTTTGACTAATTTTACTATACACCTAGCTTTCACAAACATACCAACACCTTGTCGTTCTGTTAAAAATATTGTGGCTTCGGCACTTGATTTTCATTTAAGTAATGAACAATGTCATGATGTGCTTCTATATTGTTGGAAATCACATGATATATAGGATGCTTTTCATGGTTGATAGTTCTCTTATTATCACAAAATATAATAGTCATACAATCTTGTGGATGTTTTTTTTGTCAAAGAGTCTTTTGTAGGTGTTCTCTTCAAAATATATATGGCGCCATGAGTTTCTTCAGTCCAAAATGTATCTTCAATAATTATAGAGTGTAGCATCCATCTAGCAATTTCTATGGTAGCTATTTTCTTTCTTTGTGTGACCCCATTTTGTTTGGGCGATTAGAAAACTCTCTGATGGTCTCCTCAATCCAACATTAGGCACCAGAACCAGAATCAATAACATAATCATCTTTAGAAGATTTTTTGCATTAAGTGCCACACAAAGAGTATTACTTTAAGAATCAAAATATTTTGTGAGATTATTTCTATAACTTCCTTTATGCGTTCTTTTTCCTCTTTTAGCATTCATTTGGTTTGTGACTGTGCTAAACACAAAAAATACATTTCTATTTGCTAATGTTATAATTCTTATATAGGGTGTTTTTAATTTCATGCTTGCAATTTCTTTGCAATATTTTTCCCTTGAGTCATTTGGCCAATATTTATTATTTTTTGGTACTTTTGGTTGTGCAATGTCCCCATTTAGGATTGTAAGGAATGTTGGGACAATTACTTCACTTCCGTAAACTTGCACTATCCAATTTTTCAGTTAAACTATGTAATGGATATCACGAAGATAAATGTGAATAAAATAACAATGAACAATGTCACTTGCTATCTCTGATATATGCAATTATAGGTATGCTAAAGTGAATTGTTTTTTCTTACACATAGTGCAACGATCATTGCTATGTCACCACGTCAAAAATGGCAATGCAACTATGCAATTCAAATGAATAGAATTGCTTCTTAAAAAATGAAGTGTTGTCTCTAATATAATTCTTATTGTATCCAATGTCTGATCCTCAATTATCACTTATGGTGATGTAGTTGTTGTTTCTAAAACTACCGTGTGTTCTCAAAAAATTTTAAAATGAAAAATGTCTTACAAACTTAAACCAAATTGCAGAAAATAAAATCATAACAATGTTTACAGAAAGAGAACAAAGTTAGTTTAGTTTCTCTATTATACCTGATTTTCTAATCTTCAAAATTTATCTTTCCTCCTTATGACAGCATCACACATTGAGCAAACATGATAATATAAACCCATTAACAAATGCCTTTAAAGAATTATTTTCATTCAAAACTTCTTCACTCAATTTACTATTGGTTGATCCTAATTTCATAATATTTGATCATCAAAAGCACTAATGACTGTTTTCTTCCATACGGATTGTAATCTAGACTTCTACATAAATGTTTATTAATCCTTCATAGCGTAGTGTCTCATTCAATTATATAATTTGATTCTTATATAATATATCCCTTTATCAAGCCTTCACCTCTGTAAACATATTCTACAGTATGAGTACATTGGTTCCTAATTAACATGAAGTTGATATAGATGCTTTAAATTTATAAGACCATTCTATCAACTGGGTTATTACTTGTTACAACTAAATAGTTATAACTAATAACCAATCATCATTTTCAAGTAATAAACAAATTGTTATTTTAAAGCAGAACCCAATGACATGATCGCTACACAATATACAAGTGAGGATGCATTTAATATAACCCACCTATGATCGATGCCATTAATATAGCTTCCTATGACAATTAGCACCATCACAATTGATATACTTGTCAAAAATCTCAAATAGAGGTGACGTGCAAGGAGATGGAATGAGTTTATATAAGACAATACTTTCATAGAATTTTAGAGATGCATCATTCCAACTAGGCACCGAAAATATGTTTACGGTTTCACTTTTTGAAATCTATGGCCATAAAAATACCAATTGTAGGTATCATTTTCATTTTTGTTATTCTTACTTTGATGTTATATTGTTGGAAATAATAACCTATTCGCATTCATCCCATTTTAAAATCATGGACATATTGCACGGTTCTCAAAAGCCAGTAATGTTTGCAACACTGAAGTTTCTTTGATTATCATATTTCTGTACTCCACCTTTCGACATCAATGCCAAACTATAAGTCTAGTTGTCTGTCTATATAACAATATACCTCTTTCGCATTGATGAAAAAATTCCAACTAATTTGAAGACAAAGATAAATCTGAAATCAATCTATATCTGTAATAATCGACATTAATATTCTCTAAATAACAAACAAAGCATCTACAATACTCTGTAAAATAGACCACCAATCTTGACATCAATGAGAAATGGTCAGGGACAGCAGATAAAACATTAGAATTCTCCTATTAATCAAGTTCTTATCTATGAACAAAATTAGATAAAAAACAATATCCTGGGCTTCCATCTGTGTTGAAGCCAACTTGCACCAATCTCCTTAAAAGATAATGTGTACCTTTTAGCTCTCTCAAATCATACACATTACCTTTTTTTTTTTTTTTTTCAGTGATCAATTTACCTGAAACAAGTTCTCTAATATCCTCAAAGCAACAACCCTTACAACATTACAATCATCTATTACAACTTGGTTACAACTTCTAAAATTTCTCCTTACAATATAAGTAGACAAGCATTATACTTTGAGAAAACTTCAGATGTGCCAAAATAAATTACTATACCTCTTTGTAAACAAAATACAAGCTGAAAGGATGATTCATCTAAATGTGTAAAAATTCTATGTTTTCAAAAAATTTTGAATCAAAAACTTTCCATACAAACTTAAAGCAGATGGCCAAAAACAAAATTCGAATGCTTCTTACAAAAAGAGAACAAAGTCTATTTCTTTTCACTGTTATACCTTATTTTTAGAGCTTCAAAAAATTACCTTTCCTAGTTATGAAAACATCATAATTTCAGTGAACATGATAAATAAATCCCAATCACTAATATTCAATAACCCATTTAGCACATATACCTCATGATATCATAATATCAGTCATTTGGATCTGTGAAATGAATTTTACCTTCCTTCCTAAGACATTAAATTTGGGGGTCCATTGATGGTTTAATTGTACACTAATGGGTGCCCATACATTATTGCGAGATATATGATACAATGCACATTTTTATACTACAAATCTATTTTCTCAAATATCTTCATTTACCAACACCAATAATCTTCATAATTTAATAGTTGCATTCAAAATTATCAGAGCAATCTAAATGTAGTTACTAACTTTTGATTGTTTTGATATAAATAATTTTTGTCTTTCTCTTCTACAAATTCTTGAGCTTGGAAATTGATGACATTATTTTTCCATTAGTACACTCACTGGAAAACATTGACAGAGATCACCGGCAGACTTCAATCATTACTGGTGACCAGCGAGCATACCCAACAGAACATAAAGGTCATGAAAAATGCTAAGTATAGAATCGACAAGTATCACCGGAAACTACAAGCATCACCGGCGACACATTTTTCAAAAAAAACCTGACAGGAACAGAAAAGGCATACCCGATGACAAGTTCAAGAAGGGAACACCGACGATTAAGAAAACCAATAGTCAGAACCGAAAATCAGTTAGAGAACCCGCAAATTGTGGATCTGATATTTACATGATGGATAAAGCAATGTAATTCTATTTATAGAGTTTTAATTTGTTTTAAATCATAACTTGAGGGTCAAGAAAGCTTTATGTAAATGTTTTAATGCATCCTAACAGATCTAAAACATATCAAACTAAAGATCAAGGTCAAGTTGTAAACCTTGGATCTAGAGTTAACTTGCAATGCATGAATCAAGAATTGAGCCTAATTTAGTATAAATAGATGTTCAAAATCAATTGTGAGTTATGAATTCATTATTGTTGATAGCCATGAAGAGCATCTAAGGACCAGAAGGAAGAATTCATGCAAAGTTTAGAAATAGAACACATCAGTTGTCAAGAACACATAGAGGCTACCAACGAGCAGATAAAGGTATTATTCAATCATGGAAGGATGATTACTTATATGTATGAAGCTTAATTGGATCTGTTATCAAAAATTAAAGATTGCATACATCATCAGACCAAAGACTTATGTAGTTGCATTCTAACAAGTGCATCACATCTAAAATCCTTTTGTAGAAGGTGGACTTAATAGTTCTTTGCAAATCTCTTAACAGAGTCCACACTTAACAGTGTTGCTAAAGCTTCAAACAAAGTAGATCTTAACAGGTCTCCACTATAATACTCCTAATAGGGTAGGTCATCAGAAGTGACCAATTATAAGCCTTAATAGGCCCCTTCTTATCTACAGATAGTGAAGTCTTGTGGGTAACAATACCCACCACAGTTTTTACTTCCTAATAGGAGTTTTCTGCGATATCATATCTTGTGTCATGTGTTATCTATTTTCATGAATGTTTATGTTATGGTTACATACTAAATATTTTATGATATGATTGCATGTACATAAAGAAAGATGAACAGTTAGATAAGATGATTTACAAACTGATGATTAAGGGTTAATGGGCCAACCAAAGAAAATTTTTAGAGGTACTGATTCACCTCTCCCCTCTCAGTACATCATTCCAATATAATTCCAAAAATTGGTATCAGAGCTAAGTCTCTCTCTGAAAAAGCTTAAAGACTTGAGAGAAAAGATCGGAGCAATGGACAAGTTCAAGCTGGATATGAATATTGAGAATGAACAGTTACAAATGCAAATAAACTATGAGCAGCATAAGGAGGCAAAAATAAAGTTGAGAAAACTTCTTGATGAAAGAAAGATTATGGCAATAGATTATGAGAAAGACAAAAGAATTGGAAATAATAGATTACTTTGAAACAGCGGAATCGTCAATGAACAAGGCTTCAGACACATCAGTTGAAGAAATTACAAGTATACAAGAGATCAATCTACATCTGATAGATCAAATCAAGATTCTACAAATTGGTCAAGAGACTCAAATGGTAAAAATGATTGATGTAATGAATGATGCAAGAAAAGCTGAAAATGAAAGAACACTAGCCATTGATGATAGGAGGAAAATTACAGAGAAACTATAAGAGAAAGAATCAGAGATTCTAAGACTCACTGAGCATCACCATGAGGTCACCAACCAGATTATTCTTATGAGTCAAGAAGCAAACAGATTAAATACAGAACTTGTTGAAAGAATACAAATCATTGGTGAGCAAAGAGAAGAGAAAGAAAAATTGAAGCATGAAATCAAAGTCCAAAATCAACACAATGAATTGATCAAAAAGGCTGAGGATAGCAACAAAAGGGTGGATGATTTTCTTGATGGACAAAGAAGATTCAACAACTACATAGGATTAGGGTACAACAAGAATGGTGAAACCTCTAATCAACCAGATTAGAGGAATGCTTTCACAACCCCAAGATCTAAGAAGTTTTCATGCAATCACTTTGGAAAACTAGGCCACACCTCAAACATCTGCAGAAGCAAAATGAAAGGTATTTCTCAAGCACAATCTACTTTTCTTGGTAATTGTTATAAATGTCAAAAGAAAGGACACAAGGCACATGAGTGAAGATCAAAAGTGACAAATCCAAAGAGAAAAACCTATATGAAAAAATATTGTCCTACATTTAATATGAATGGGCATACACATAAGGAATGCTGGAAAAAGAACAACAAGGCATGGACTCCAAAGGAAACTGATAAAAGATACAAACCAACAAGAGAAGGTTACTCATATGTTTGGGACTATAACACATGGGTAAATTACACATCATGTGGAAGGTATGGTCATATTGCTGCCAACTGAATAAGAAAGTGGACCAGAAGGTCACAAGGTTTGACCAAATCTAGGTATGGCATGTTTACATTGTCATAAGGTTGGACATGTGATAAAAGATTGCAAAGACCGACTGACAGACACAAATACACATCCCAATGGAAATACCATTAATGACATCAAAAGAATGAGAAACAAGATGTGGGTAAAAGCCACAAACACTGAAGGTGCTAGAACAAGCAATGCAAATGGTGACACCCCATCTACTGGATCCGGTGACATCACCACATCTAACTAGATTGCACAAGTATGGAACTGCATTATAACAATTTTTACTTTGCATCGGTTCCATCATACATAGTTCATATTGTAATATAGGCATGAATAAAGATGCAATATATTGTTACTTGCTAAACTATTGAAAAGTAACCATCGGTTGTTGGGCACAATCTGCATCAGTAAACACACACAGAAAAGCTAGCAATACTTACCAGAATGTATCAATCATTACACAAGCTAAGTGTAAATCGATGGATATTGGTGAACATTGAATCAACAAAAGTTGTCTTTGCAACCTCACTGACAATCATTGGTGAAGTCTCCAAAACTGCTAGCTACCCTGACGTTCTACATAGACACCGGAGATGTTATGAATGTTTTACCAACAAAAGCAGTCTTCATAAACCGACAAGTTGGTAAGCATTAATGAAAACTTAGGGTACAAAAAGGTATAAAAGCTCGATGGGTAAAATCATTTTTGCACCCATGATTTTCGAGAAAACCAGAGTAGATCAGAGCGATTTGAGAGAAAATTGGAAAGTGACCCAGCAGAAAACATTGTGACATGAAGCATTCACATTCACAGGCATTCATAGAGAATCAATAAGTAAATACACTCACCTACCACACTGTTTTATTTTGTGAAAAGCCCTAAATTGAAAACATGATGGCATCAACTTCTAGGGTAGAGAAAATTAAGGATGACAAGAAGAAACCCTTCAAGCTTGTCAACAGAGGAGTGTGTGTTGAACCTAAGTACAAGCTACACCCTGAAATAGCCTCTCAACCTGATGATTCCAGAGCATTCTCCTGAATCCCACCTAGGTTTTTACTAGTAGAGGATGTGAGGTCCTACATTCACTACAAGATCTCAGAGATAGGAGATCTAAACCTTGATAATGCCTATAGGGCACTATGTGATGATGCTAGAAAGCTCAGAGAAGAGCATAAACACTTGGAAGTAAAGGGACTCACAAATGCACTGCATTTTCCCAAAGTTTTCAAGATAGAATGGATTAAAATTGTTCTTAGCAGAGTTCACAACAACACTCTATGGCTAAACAAGCCAAAGGCTATAACAAAGGATGTTATACACATGGTTACTAGTTATCCTACAATAGATAAACCATAGGCTCACAAGCACCCATCTCTGGCAGAAGTTGAAAAACTTACTGGTGCTAAATTTGACAAAAGAGCACTAAAGGTCAACACCATTACCAACGTAGAACTAAAGTTTAGAGCATGTGTTATTGGATACAAGATCTTCCGGGCAAGAAAAATGAACAACATATCTAGTACTGCTATGAGCACAGCTTATAAAATTATCAAACAAGGGAAGAAGATGGATCTGGCAGAGATCTTGTTACATCAATTTGAGGAGAACATGTGCACAATAAGGTCTTCAAGGACAAATACTTGTAAGTTTGGTTCCCTCATAATGTGTATATTCTTTTATTTTGAAGAATACTTTCCTTCCATAGGAAAAGTTACATGGGACACAAGTAGACCCATTACCA
Organism: Thuja plicata; assembly: GCA_018584345.1. Classification (NCBI taxonomy): domain Eukaryota; kingdom Viridiplantae; phylum Streptophyta; class Pinopsida; order Cupressales; family Cupressaceae; genus Thuja; species Thuja plicata. The sequence continues at coordinate 640,305 of MU225995.1, forward strand.
TTCAGATAAGTGAATTCATAGAATCACTTGGAACAAATTTTGACAATGTAATGCATGAATACTTCAAAACCATTAAGGAAATGCTACAAGCTAGAACTAGAATTCCTGAGATTCTGATAGAGGAACACTAATAAGAGATATGTTTCATGGTGGATACAGATTTCACTTACATACAGGTTGTAGTTCCAAGGAAATCATGGCTTTCAAAGTTGGATTATGAAATCAAAATAGGATTAGCAAATGAATGCATTCAGGCATTGTTAAATGAACCCATTGACAATAAGTAATTAAGATTTGGTACTTATGAAGAGGCTAAACTGAAGATTAAGACAAATATTGTTGTAAAGAAGGCTGTAAAATAGTCAAAAAGAATGGTAAAGAATCTGAAAAAGAATTTGAAAATATCTTCTAAAGGAGAAGAAGAAGGTGAAGGTTAAGAGGAACAACAAAGTAAGGAGGAACACACCAAGGATCAGCTTCCCATCGGTGATATAGCAAATCCAAATGAATCAAAGGAAGAGAAGTCTAATTCACCACCTCCTCCTCCACCTAAGAAGTCTAGAACAAGAAGCCAAATAGCACAGGATGCAATTCCTTCTCCCATGGTAAAAGGGAAGGTGTATAAGAGGAAACCTGCACCTCAAAAGGAAAAAAAACTAGCTAGGGCACCTGCCAAGAGGAGGAAATATGTTCAAACTGATGAGGAATTAGAAGATTTAGCTATGGATGAACCTGACACTGTCAAACAAGCAAAGGAAACAACAAAGGTTTCATCACCCACTGAGGACATTGATGAAATATGTAAGTATATTGTTGAAGCTACATCTGTTGGTCATCCTAAGATAAGAAAATGGTTAAGATGGGACACTGTAGAACAAAAAAATATTGAAGATTCACTTATTGCTAAATTGTGCAAACATTATTATGTCCCACTGCAATTCACTACATGTGAGGTTCCACAAGAACTATTAGATAGAATATCTTCTAGATTCACTTTTGCACTCCATGAGGAGAAGAGGATAAGAGAAAGAGTACTGGTCTCTCTTTTACCTCCTGAATCAACAAAAGAAGAAATCAATGAATTCATAGATAAATATGCAAAAATATTCTCACCCAAATTGAGAGCTTATAAATTTCTAAAAGAGAAACTTATAGAGCTAGAAGAAGAAACTCATAAAATATGGAGTGAGATACTCAATCCTGATGAGGAGAGTAATCCTGAAAAGGAACCTATCAACAAAATGGATAACTCAATAGTTGAGTTAGACAGTGAAGAGGTACAGATCACAGGCCAAAAAAAGATTAATATTATAGATGAGGACTGGTCAAAAGATGGTAAAGATGATCAAGTACCAGCAAGCCCCATCCACATAAACTTGGAGGATGAAGAAGTTGCCAAAGAAGAACTGTCAATAAAAGGTAACTTAGATGT
>MU225995.1:656710-695616 GCA_018584345.1 Thuja plicata
TATATATACATACATATACATATAAAGTTGTACATGTACATGTACATATACATATACATATAAAGTGATAGACATGCATCTATTTTATTAAAGCATAATTCATTTCAATTTAGATAGTTACATATTTTTTTAAGGAATCTTATAATGCATCTGCCAATATCATTTTCATGATATATAAAATTACTTCACTTTTATTAAACAAAATCCATTTATATTTACATAGTTAAAGATATATTAAATGAAGCTTTTAATGGACCTACCATTGTATGTTATTACTAAAATTGCTTATATTTTATCAAAATAAACATCACTTCATTTTTTACAGTTCATATATTTCAATTTTACTGTCAACCCATAGAAAAAGTGATATAACAATTTTGCTAATTTTATAATGAACCTTCTTTACTTTTGTTATTATTATATCTAAATAGTCCTTAATAAATATATAAATTCTAAAATAAAAATAGTTGAAGGTTTGGTAGTTGAGAGAACTAGGTATTTAAATTAATATATTACTGTAATAACCTACCCTTGTTGGCTACAATTCTTGAGGCGGAGACAATTCTTGTGAGAGGAGTTGGGGATCAATGTCTTCAAGTGGTTTTCTACTACTCTTATTTCAGATTTCACTCCTATTTATCCTATTGAGGTGGAGAATAAGGATGGTCATCTGACCTTGTATCTTCATCAAATAAAGATAATAGGAACCTCTTCAAAACTTAATATTTCAAGTTTAGTTTCTCTTTTCTTTTTGAGTTTTGTCTCCTCTCTTTGGGTTGGCTGGTGTTGTTTCGCTAGTTTTTAAGGGCTTTTAAGTCTAGTCGATTGAGCCTTTGATGTGGTGTGTTATTTCACCATTGTCTTGCTGCTTATTTTTCCTATTTTTTATTTATGTTGTAGGTTTTCTGTCTAATATCTAGGCCCACTATGGTCTTTTGGAAGGCGTTTCAAGGCTCTTTCTAAACCTATTTTAGCTCTGATAAAAAAAAGTGTCTAAGTTTGACTAATTTTTCTATAGCCAGTTGTTTCACTGTTTCACAAGCATATCAACAATTTATTTTTCTGTCCCAAATTTTTTTATCTCCAATACTTTTAATTTTCATTTAAGTCATGAATAATATCATTATGTACCTCTATACTGTTAGAACTTGCACAATATTTATGACCCTTTTCTTGCTTGATAGTGCTCTAATTATCACAACATAGAATATTCAGAAAATATTCTGCATGTTTTATTTCTTAAAATAGTCTTGCGTATGCTAATTTACCAGTTCAGGTTTAGGGATGCGTGCAGGTATGACAACCCAGTATGTGGGTACATGCAATTTTTCTTTAGGGGTTTGGCTACGTGTGTGTGTGTGTGTGTGTGCGCAAAAAAAGAGAAATATACATAATTCTAAAACTATATCATTTCATAGTATGATGCTTGATCATTGATCAATGCCAAATTCCAAAAATAAATATTAACTGCCAATTGATAGTTGAAAAGTATTCAAACAGCCATATCATGTACCCACAGTATCCAACAAGTACCCACAAATGAAATAGTACCAGGTGCATACCCAAACCCAATTCGGGGCTTGTTGGTATGAACTTGGTAACTGAGTACGTAGGTGTTCTTGTCAAAATATATATTGCGCCATATTTTTCTGCGGCCCAAAACTTATCCTGAATATTTCTGGAGTGTTGCATGCATCTAGCCATTTCTATTATAGCTCTATTATTTCTTTTCGCAACCCCATTTCTTTTGGGCAATTAGAAAACTCTCTAACGGTCTCCTCAATCCAACATTAGGCACTAGCATGATAATCAATAACACAATCATCTTTAGAAGAAGTTTTTACACTAAGTGCAATACAAAGAACACATTTTTAAGAAACACAAGATTTTTTGAGCTTATTTCTCTTTCTTTAGGTATTCATGTTCATCTTTTGGAATTTATTTGGTTTGTGACCATGATTCACACATTAATTAAATTTCTTTTTTCTCATTCTTCTTTTGGATGTTTAAGTCATGTCCTTGGGTGCACTCATGTTGTTTCGCTAGTTGTTTAGGTCTTCTAACTCTATTTAGTTGAGCCTTCCTCATGGTGTGCTATTTCACCATTTGTCTTACTTCTGATTTTTATGCTATGGTCTTTTGGAAGGGGTTTCAAGGCCCATTCAAAACCTATTTTACCTCTGATAAAAAACAAGTGTCTAAGTTTGACTAATTTTACTATAGGCAATTATTTCACAAAGATATCAACAATTTGTTTTTCTATGCCAGAAATTGTATCTCCAGCTCTTGGTTTTCAATTAAGTCATCAAAAATGTCATGATGTACTTCTTGTGGATTTTTTGTTTCTTAAAATAGTCCTATGTAGGTGTTCTCTTCAAAATATATATTTGTGCTATAAGTTTCTTCAGTCCAAAATTTATCTTGTATACTTCTAGAGTGTCACATACATCTAGCCATTTCTATCATAGCTCTATTATTTCTCTGTGCAACACCATTTTTTTGGGAGATTAGAACACCCTCTAATGGTCTTCTCAATCCAAAATTAGGCACTACAACCGTAATAAATAACACAATCATCTTTAGAAGAAGTTTTTGCACTAAGTGCAACACAAAGAGCATTACTTTAAGAAACACAATATTTTTTGAGCTTATTTCTCTTTCTTAGGTGTTCATGTTCATCTTTTGGAATTCATTTGATTTGTGACCATGCTAACCACACTAATTACATTTCTTTTTTCTCATTCTTCTTTTATGGGGTGTTTTTAATTTCATGTTTGCAATTTCTTTTGGATCTTTGCCCATTGAGTCTTGAGGGGCAATTTTTATCAGTTTTTGGTACTTTCAGTTGTGTAATGTCCCTATTTAGTGTAAGTAGGATTAGTGATACAATTACTTCACCTCCTTTAATTCGACTATCTATTTTTTCATGTAAACTATGTAATGGATATTATGAAGGTAAATATCAACCGTGCAATGATCCTTATTAAGTCAATTAGCACTTTCAATTCTGCATCTTCTCCAATAATATGGCATAGAGAGTTGTGGGTTATAATCAAATAGTCTTTAAATGTTTACTATCCAAAGGGCTCCTTCTGCATATGTGCAATTTTGATGGGTTTTGTTTCTAATGCCTTGAATCTATTTCTTGTAATGCAAATAGACTTTTAGATACCCTCACGAAGTTCATATATTTCTTTAAATGCATCAAAATGAGACTTTTTTGTCAACCCTATTTACATTAAACACATCATTTTTTTCATGACTTAATTGAAAAAAAAGTGCTAGAGGAATAATTTTGTGGGATAGAAGATCAAATTGTTGATATATTTACAAAATAATTGCTTGTACTAGAATTTGTGAAACATAAATACTTGTTCCTTATTGTGAGAGATTTGTTGTGGAGACCCAGAATCAACAACAAAATCATGTTAAAAATAATATTTTACTTAAAGTGCAACACTAGGGAGCATCACTTTTAGAATAAAAGAATTTTTGAACTTATTTCTCTTCCTTAATGTTTCTTTGTTAGTCTTGTAGCATTCATTTTCTTTGTGACCTAGTTTATTATGAACTGCATTTCTATTTCATCTTATTGTCATGCTTATATGGGGTGTTTTTAATTTAATGTTACCAATTTCTTTCTGACCTTTGGACCTTGATTCTTTATGAACAAATTTTTTCAAAAATTGGTATCCTTGGCTAGATGTTTGTCCTAACTTTTTTGAGGTAGATCTTCTTCCTTTCTACCACTTTCATTTTAACCTTCGAAAGAAGTTGACATTCTTTTTTTTGTAGAGAGCCTTTATATAGGGTCTCTTTTTGACTTGAGGAAAAGATTCTAGGCTTCATTGTCTCCCTAAAGATGGCTTGTTTTTCTCTTACCTTGACCTCCATTTGTCTTTCCCTTATTAAGGTGGAGATAGTTCTCGGGAGAGAGTTTTGGGATTGATGTCTTCAAGTGGTTTGTTGCTTCTCTTATTTCAAATTTCACTCCTATTTATCCTATTGATTTTGATATTAAGGATGGTCATTTGAGCTTGTATCCTGATCAAATGAAGATAATGGGAACCTTTGAAAAAGTCATTGCTCTAGGTTTTACCTGATTATTAGTTTCATTTTTCTTTAGGAGGTTTGCTTCTTTTTTGACATCTAGACCCGCTATGGTATTTTGGAATGGGCATCAAGGCTCACTCAAAACCTATTTTAGCTTTGAGAAAAAAATGCGTCTAAGTTTGACTAATTTTACTATAGGCAATGATTTCACAAACATACCAGCGCCTTGTCGTTCTGTCCAAAATATAGGACCCTTTTAATAATCTTCTCAATATTGTCCAAGTTCTCCCTTCTAGGTCTACTATGATTCCTCCTTGAATGTTGCACTAATTCTACCCTAATTCATCCTTTAGGGATGCTTAATTCTCCTTGGATTCTGCTGTAGTACACCAATCCAAAGATCTTGATGAAGGAAGAAGGCAATGTTGTGTTTTTGGTTGCTTCTTACCTTCTCCAAGTTGCTCTAATATATGAGCTTATTAAGATAAATTGTTGGCCTCCCAAGTTGGTCGACTTGGGTGCATAATAATAATATATTCTTTTATATTATTTGCTCCATATTTAATTATTAAAATATATCCTTAATAATAAATATAGCCTTTTATATTTTTTATTATTATCCAACTAATTTTATCATAATTAAATATATCAATAATATATCCAATATATTAATTATTATTATTGTCACTTTGTCCAATGCGTTGATCTTTGCTGTAAAGGCCAAAACATTAACATTTCTAACACACTTCATTAATTTTTGTTCAAAATGTCATAAAATGATTGTCCTATGCATTTTGGGCATAATTGGCTTCTTAGGACTATCCAAACTTGATAACTTTGGCACTCAACGCTCAAAATAACTCTCTAATATCCTAATTAATGACCCTTGATGGCTCTTGTTTCCATGCACCATTAGAATCTTTTTACTCAGACCTAACTAGACTGTCATAACCTACCATAACAGGGCAGTGTCCACAAGGATTGAATTTTTTATCATTTTAATAAACCCCAATATAGAAAGAGGTTATAAGATCCCTTGATAACACCTCCAATCAATCCTTGATCAATTCTTGATCAAAATTCCACGACCGTTTCCCGTATACATTACTGTTACAGTCACAGATTCAAGGAAAATACATAAATTTGACTGATTTGTTTGTTTTTCTTGCTAAATCTCTTTACAAATTGCATCCATACTTCCTTCTCCCCTTAAAAATGACTCATACAAGAGATATTTGACCCTTTGCATGTCTTCCAACTACCTATAACTATTTTGTTTCCATTCTAACTATCCATTTCCCTTAATTTTGCTTTTTGACAATATTTTTCATAGTGACAACTTTTACATTTTTTTTCTTCATTTGCCCAAGGACTTTTCTAATTGACCTTTTAACATCAAATTGACCTTTTAGAGGTCTCTTTACATCAATTGGATGTTAAAAACACCAATTTAGACACTTTAGACACTATTGGTTATCTGGTCGCAAGAGAAGTTGCTTGGCAACTTTTCTTGCAATTGGACAACTTTTGACTATATGACCTTATTGACCCTTATATCCTCAATTACATCTTGAAAGGTATCATATTACCTTATTATAGTTCCATGATGGCTTACAATCTTCCATTGACCCTGTTTGATCATTGGGACTAGTGTCCCCTGCACCATACTCCCCATGGACAAAAAACTCAAGTCCCTTGAGTGAGTACCTACAACAAGATTATGTTTGAAATCTTCTTCCTCTAGTCTCCAAATGGTTCTTATATATTGTATGCCCTTCCAATGTATGAGTTAGTGGAAATGTGCATCAACTTTGGAACTTGCACCATCAATATGCTTCATCTTCACCCTTGGCCATCATATCCCCCTGTCCAAGAACTTGGACCTATCATAGAAATTTTTTTGCTTTTTCCAATCTGATTCTCTTAACACCTACACTGGAATAAACACAATAACAAATTCATTGACATAAGTAACTGGATTAGTAACAACATTGCTCTTGAAATTTGCATTTTGCATATCAATTCCTTTTGGTAACCCCTGCCAGTCCTTATCATCAACCTCATAATGTATCTAATCACTGCCATTTTCTACAATTGGTTCATCAACAACATTGATTTTATCAACCTCGTCCATTTCAATACTATCAACAATATCAACTGTATAAAGAATGTTGACCTTCATGCACCCTTCAAATTTTTCTACTTGATCATTAGATTCAATAAAATAAAAATAATAAGGAAACTCATCCACGACCATATCTATCTTGTCATTTTGAATCTCTCATAGTAGGTGTAGTTACCTCTTCATTTTACTCGACAAAAGAAAAAAAAATGTAGTTTTATAAAAAATAAATAAATTAATGCATTTAGAACATATGATCCATAATTGGAACATTAAACATGTCATATGAATCCCAAACACCCAATATTTGAAATTTCATCATAGTTTAAAACATCAAACTGTATATCACGAACATAAGTTTATAAATGTTGACAAAATGACATATAGTGATATGTCCAAATGTGAAAAACAATAAGCCAAAGACTACTTGTTCCTTTCCCCTCTCCTAAAATAACTCAAATTTTAGACCTTGAACTAGTACGTGTTGGGGTATTTAAATGAAAAGTTAATCACATTTCACATTTCACATTTCATTCATTTCACTTTTAAAATTTCACATTTAACATTTCATTCATTTCACTTTTCACTTTTCACATTTCACATCTCACATCTCACATCTCACATCTCACATCTCACATCTCACATCTCACATCTCACATCTCACATCTCACATTTCACATTTCACATTTCACATTTCACATTTCAAATTTCACATTTCACATTTCACATTTCACATTTCACATTTCACATTTCACATTTCACATTTCACATCTCACATTTCACATTTCACATTTTACATTTCACTTCGGGGTTCATTTTGGCACATTTTTTAGGAGCTGAAAGTTTCATTTAGGGCTCCAAAATTAGTTTTTAGTGTTTTTTCCTAGTTTTTGGAAAGTTTGGTTTGTAATAAATCTAAAATTATGTTTCTAATCTTAGATATTAGTTGGAAAATATTTTGAACTTAGTCGAGGGCACGTTTAGGAAAAATCTAAGCTTTTTAGTTATTGTTTTGAAAATTACCAAAAATGCCAAAAACCAACTTTGGAAAAAAACTGCCAAAAAGGGTATTTTTTGGATTTCTTTGATTTTTTTGGGTTTTAATTATTCAAGAGTTTGCAGAGAATCATAGAAGAGGTTGGTGATGAATGGAAGATATTGAAGGTTCAAAATCTGTGTTTATTTGTCTTGTAATTGAGTTTTTATCATTAACAGAGAGTTGTGTGGTACATCAATATCACATTTCACATTTCACATCTCACCTTTCATTCATTTCACTTTTAAAATTTCACATTTCACATTTCACATTTCACATTTCACATTTCACGTTTCACATTTCACAATTCACAATTTACATTTCACATTTAATATTTAATTCATTTCACATTTCATTCATTTCACATTTCACGTTTCACATTTCACATTTCACATTTCACATTTCACATTTCACATTTCACATTTCACTTTTCACATTTCATTCTTTTCACATTTCATTCATTTCACATTTCACATTTCACATTTCACATTTCACATTTCACATTTCATATTTCATTCATTTCACTTTCACTTCTGAATCTTCTCCAACAATATGGCACAGAGAGTTTTAGGTTATAATCAAATAGTATTTAAATGTTTACTATCCAAAGGGCTCCTTCTGCATATGTGCAATTTTGATGGGTTTTGTTTCTGACGCCTTGAATCTATTTCTTGTAATGTGAATGGACTTTTAGATACCCTCACAAAGTTGATATATTTCTTTAAATGCATCAAAATGAGAGACTTTTTTGTCAACCCTATTTACATTAAACACATCATGTTGTTTGTGACTTAATTGAAAAAAACAAGTGCTAGAGGAATAATTTTTCAGGATAGAGAATCAAATTGTTGATATATTTACAAAATAATTGCTTGTAGTAGAATTTGTGAAACATAAATACTTGTTCCTTATTGTGAGAGATTTGTTGTGGAGACCAAGAATCAATAACACAATCTTGTTAAAAATAATATTTATCTTAAAGTGCAACACTAGGGAGCATCGCTTTTAGGATAAAGATTAGGGGGAAAATTACTTCACCTCCTTTAATTTGACTATTTATTTTTGCATGTCAATTTGACTAAGTCAATTGGCACTTTCAATTCTGCATCTTCTCCAATAATATGGTACAGAGTGTTGTAGGTTATAATCAAATAGTCTTTAAATGTTTACTATCCAAAGGCCTCCTTCTGCATATGTGCAATTTTTATGGGTTTTGTTTCTGATGCCTTGAGTCTATTTCTTGTAATGTGAATGGGCTTTTAGATACCCTCACAAAGTTGATATATTTCTTTAAATCCATCAAAATGAGAGAATTTTTTGTCAACCCTATTTACATTAAACACATCAGGTTGTTTGTGACTTAATTAAAAAACAAGAGCTAGAGGAATAATTTTGTGGGATAGAGGATCAAATTGTTGATATATTTACAAAATAATTGCTTGTAGTAGAATTTGTGAAACATAAATACTTGTTCCTTATTGTGAGAGATTTGTTGTGCAGACCCAGAATCAATAACAAAATCATGTTAAAAATAATATTTTTCTTAAAGTGCAACACTAGGGAGCATCACTTTTAGAATAAAAGAATTTTTGAACTTATTTCTCTTCCTTAATGTTTCTTTGTTAGTCTTGTAGCATTCATTTTCTTTGTGACCTAGTTTATTATGAACTGCATTTCTATTTCATCTTATTGTAATGCTTATATGGGGTGTTTTTAATTTCATGTTTCCAATTTCTTTCTGACCTTTGGCCCTTGATTCTTTACGAACAATTTTTTTTGTAAATTGGTATCCTTGGCTAGAGGTTTGTCCTAAATTTTTTGAGGTAGATCTTCTTCCTTTTTTCCACTTTCATTTTACCCTTCGAAAGAAGTTGACAATCATTTTTTTGTAGAGAGCCTTGATATAGGAGCCCTTTTTGACTTGAGGAAAAGATTCTAGGCTTCGTTGTCTCCCTAAAGATGGCTTTTTTTTCTCTTACCTTGACCTCCATTTGTCTTTCCCTTATTGAGGTGGAGACAATTCTTGGGAGAGAGTTTGGGGATCGATGTCTTCAAGTGGTTTGTTGCTTTTCTTATTTCAAATTTCACTCCTATTTATCCTATTGAGGTGGATACTAAGGATGGTCATCTGAGCTTGTATCTTGATCAAATGAAGATAATGGGAACCTTTACAAAATTCATTGCTCTAGGTTTTACCTGATTATTTAGTTTCATTTTGCTTTAGGAGGTTTGCTTCTTTTTTGAGATCTAGACCCACTATGGTATTTTGGAATGGGCATTAAGGCTAGCTCAAAACCTATTTTAGCTCTGAGGAAAAGTGCATCTAAGTTTGACTAATTTTACTATAGGCAATAATTTCACAAACATACCAATGCCTTGTCATTCTGTCCAAAATATTGTGGCTCTGACACTTGATTTTCAATTAAGTCATGAACAATGTCATGATGTGTTTCTATATTGTTGGAACTCACATGAACAATGTCATGAATTGTTTCTATATAGGATCCTTTTAATAATCTTCTCAATGTTGTCCAAGTTCTCCCTTCTAGTTCTACTAAAATTCATCCTTGAATGTTGCACTAATTCTACCCTTATTCATCCTTTAGGGTTGCTTAATTCTCCTTGGATTCTGCTCTAATTCACCCATCCAAAGATCTTACTAAAGGAAGAAGGAAACATTGTGTTTTTGGTTGCTTCTTACCTTCTCCAAGTTGCTCTAATATATGATCTTTTTAAGATAAACACTTGGCCTCCCAAGTTAGCCGACTTGGGTGCATAATAATAATATATTCTTTTATATTATTTGCTCCATATTTAATTATTAAAATCTATCCTTAATAATAAATATAACCTTTTATATTTTTTATTATTATCCAACCGATTTTATCATAATTAAATATATCAATAATATATCCATTATATTAATTATTACTATTGTCACTTTGTCCAATGTGTTGATCTTTGCCGTAAAGCCCAAAACATTAACATTTCTAACGCACTTCATCAATTTTTGTTCAAAATGTCATAAAATGATTGTCCTATGCATTTTGGGTATAATTGGCTCCTTAGGACTATCCAAACTTGATATCTTTGGCACTCAACACTCAAAATAACTCTCTAATATCCTAATTAATGACCCTTGATGGCTCTTGTTTCCTTGCACCATTAGAATCTTTGTACTTAGACCTAACTAGACTATCATAACCTACCATAACAGGGCAGTGTCCACAAGGATTGAATTTTTTGTCATTTTAATAAACCCCAATATAGACAAAGGTTATAATATCCCTTGATAACACCTCCAATAAATCCTCCATTAACTCTTGATCAAAATTTCACAACCCTTTCCCGTACACGTTACTGTTACAGTCACAGATTCAAGGAAAAAACATAAATTTGATTGATTTGATTGTTTTTCTTGCTAAATATTTGTACAAATTGCATTCATACTTCCTTCTCCCCTTACAAATGACTCATACAAGAGATATTTTACCCTTTGCATGTCTTCCAACTGCCTATAACTATTTTGTTTCCATTCTAACTGTCCATTTCCCTTAATTTTGCTTTTTGACAATATTTTTCATAGTGACAACTTTTCCATTTTTTTCTTCATTTGCCCAAGGACTTTCCTAATTTACCTTTTAACATCAAATTAACCTTTTAGAGGTCTCTTTACATCAATTGGATGTTAAAAACACCAATTTAGACACTTAAGACACTATTGGTTATCTGGTTGCAAGAGAAGTTGCTTGGCAACTTTTCTTGCAATTGGACAACTTTTGACTATATGACCTTATTGACCCTTATATCCTCCATTACATTTTGAAAGGTATCATATGACCTTATTATAGTTCCCTGATGGCTTACAATCTTCCATTGACCCTGTTTGATCATTGGGACTAGTGTCCCCTACACCATACTCCCCATGGACAAAAAGCTCAAGTCCCTTGAGTGAGTACCTACAACAAGATTATGTTTGAAATCTTCTTCCTCTGGTCTCCAAATTGTTCTTATATATGGTATGCCCTTCCAATGTACAAGTTAGTGGAAACGTGCATCAACTTTGGAACTTGCACCATCAATATGCTTCATCTTCACCCTTGTCCATCCTATCCCCCTATCCAGGAACTTGGACCTATCATAGAAAATTTTCTTCTTTTTCCAATATGATTCTCTTAACACCTACACTAGAATAAACACAATAAAAAATTCATTGACATAAGTAATTGGATTAGTAACAACATTTCTCTTGAAATCTGCATTTTGCTTCTCAATTCCTTTTGGTAAGCCCTGCCAGGCCTTATCATCAACCTCATAATGTATGTAATCACTGCCATTTTCTGCAATTGGTTCATCAACAAAATTTATTTTATCAACTTCATCCATTTCAATACTATCAACAATATCAACTGTATCAAGAATGCTGAGCTTCATGCACCCTTCAACTTTTTCTACTTGATCATTAGATTCAATAAAATCAAAATAATAAGGAAACTCATCCATGACCATATCTATCTTGTCATTTTGAATCTCTTCAGTGCTTGCTAATTTCAAAATCATAGTAGGTGTAGTTACCTCTTCATTTTACTCGACAAAACAAAAAAATGTAGTTATACAAAAAATAAATAAATTAATACATTTAGAACATACGATCCATAATCGGAACATTAAACATGTCATATGAATCCCAAACACCCAATATTTGAAATTTCATCATAGATTAAAAATTCAAACTGTATATCAGTAACATAAGTTTATAAATGTTGACAAAATGACATATATTGATATGTCCAAATGTGAAAAATAATAAGCTAAAGACTACATCTTCCTTTCCCCTCTCCTAAAATAACTCAAATTTTAGACCTTGAACTAGTAGGTGTTGAGGTATTTAAATGAGGAGATAATCGCATTTCACATTTCACATTTCACATTTCATTCATTTCACTTTTAAAATTTCACATTTCACTTTTCACATTTCACATCTCACATCTCACATCTCACATCTCACATCTCACATTTCATATTTCACATTTCACATTTAAAATTTCACATTTCACATTTCACATTTCACATTTCACATTTCACATTTCATTCTTTTCACATTTCACATTTCACATTTCACATTTTATATTTCATATTTCACTTCGGCGTTCATTTTGGCACATTTTCAGGAGCTAAAAGTTTCATTTAGGGCTCTGAAATTAGTTTTTTGTATTTTTTCTAGTTTTTGGAAAGTCTATTTTGTAATAAATCTAAAATTATGTTTCTAATCTTGGATATTAGTTGGCAAATCTTTCTAACTTAGTCGCGGGCATGTTTAGTAAAAATCTCAGCTTTTAAGTTATTGTTTTGAAAATTACCAAAAATGGCAGAAACCAACTTTGGAAAAAAACTACCAAAAAGGGTATTTTTCAGATTTGTTTGATTTTTTTTTGTTTTAATTATTTAAGAGCTTGCAAAAAATTTTAGAAGAGGTTGGTGATGAGTGGAAGATATTGAAGGTTCAAAATCTGTGTTTATTTTTCTTGTAATTGACTTTTATCATTAACAGAGAGTTGTGTGGTACATCAATATCACATTTCACATTTCACATTTTATATTTCACATTTCACCTTTCATTCATTTCACTTTTAAAATTTCACCTTTCATTCATTTCAATTTTAAAATTTCACATTTCACATTTCATTCATTTCACATTTCACATTTAACATTTAACATTTAACATTTCACATTTCCCATTTCACATTTCACATTTCACATTTCACATTTCACATTTCACATTTCACATTTCACGTTTCACGTTTCACATTTCACATTTCACATTTCACATTTAATATTTCATTCATTTCACATTTCACATTTCACATTTAATATTTCATTCATTTCACATTTCACATTTCACATTTCACATTTCACATTTCACATTTCACATTTCACATTTCACATTTCACAATTCACAATTCACAATTCAAATTTCAAATTTCACATTTCACATTTCACATTTCACATTTCACATTTCACATTTCACATTTCACATTTCACATTTCACATTTCACATTTCAAATTTCACATTTCAAATTTCACATTTTACTTTTCACATTTTGATTCTTTTCACATTTCATTCATTTCACATTTCACATTTCACTTTCAATTCTGCATCTTCTCCAACAATATGGCACAGAGAGTTGTAGGTTATAATCAAATAGTCTTTAAATGTTTACTATCCAAAGGGCTCCTTCTGCATATGTGCAATTTTGATGGGTTTTGTTTCTGATGCCTTGAATCTATTTCTTGAAATGCGAATGGACTTTTAGATAACCTCACGAAGTTGATATATTTCTTTAAATGCATCAAAATGAGAGACTTTTTTGTCAACCCTATTTACATTAAACACATCATGTTGTTTGTGACTTAATTGAAAAACAAGTGCTAGAGGAATAATTTTTTAGGATAGAGGATCAAATTGTTGATACATTTACAAAATAATTGTTTGTAGTAGAATTTGTGAAACATAAATACTTGTTCCTTATTGTGAGAGATTTGTTGTGGAGACCAAGAATCAATAACACAATCATGTTAAAAATAATATTTTTCTTAAAGTGCAATAGTAGGGAGCATCACTTTTATAATAAGGATCAGTGGGACAATTACTTCACCTCCTTTAATTCAACTATCTATTTTTGCATGTCAATTTGACTAAGTCAATTAGCACTTTCAATTCTGCATCTTCTCCAACAATATGGCACAGAGAGTTGTAGGTTATAATAAAATAGTATTTAAATGTTTACCATCCAAAGGGCTCCTTCTGCATATGTGCAATTTTGATGGGTTTTATTTCTAATGCCTTGAATTTATTTCTTTTAATGCAAATGGACTTTTAAATACCCTCACAAAGTTGATATATTTCTTTAAATGCATCAAAATGAGAGAATTTTTTGTCAACCCTATTTACATTAAACACATCATGTTGTTTGTGACTTAATTGAAAAGCAAGTGCTAGAGGAATAATTTTGTGGGATAGAGGATCAAATTGTTGATATATTTAAAAAATAATTGCTTGTAGTAGAATTTGTGAAACATAAATACTTGTTCCTTATTGTGAGAGATTTTTTGTGGAGACCCAGAATCAATAACACAATCATGTTAAAAATAAAAATTTTCTTAAAGTGCAACACTAGGGAGCATCACTTTTAGAATAAAAGAATTTTTGAACATATTTCTCTTCCTTAATGTTTTTTTTTTAGTCTTGTAGCATTCATTTTCTTTGTGACCTAGTTTATTATGAACTGCATTTCTATTTCATCTTATTGTAATGCTTATATGGGGTGGTTTTAATTTCCTGTTTCCAATTTCTTTCTGACCTTTGGCCCTTGATTCTTTACGAACAATATTTTTTGGAAATTGGTATCCTTGGCTAGAGGTTTGTCCTAACTTTTTTGAGGGAGATCTTCTTCCTTTCTGCCACTTTCATTTTACCCTTTGGAAGATGTTGACATTCATTTTTTTGTAGAGAGCCTTGATATAGGGTCTCTTTTTTACTTGAGGAAAAGATTCTAGGCTTCATTGTCTCCCTAAAGATGGCTTGTTTTGGCCTTACCTTGACCTTCATTTATCTTTTCCTTATTGAGGTGGAGACAGTTCTCGAGAGAGAGTTTTGGGATCGATGTCTTCAACTGGTTTGCTACTTCACTAATTTCAAATTTCACTCCTATTTATCCTATTGAGGTGGATATTAAGGATGGTCATCTGAGCTTGTATCTTGATCAAATGAAGATAATGGGAACCTTTGCTAAAGTCATTTCTCTAGGTTTTACCTGATTATTTAGTTTCATTTTGCTTTACGAGGTTTGCTTCTTTTTTGACATTTAGACCCGCTATGGTATTTTGGAATGGGCATCAAGGCTGGCTCAAAACCTATTTTAGCTTTGAGAAAAAATGCATCTAATTTTGACTTATTTTACTAAAGGCAATGATTTCACAAATATACCAACGCCTTGTCATTCTATCCAAAATATTGTGGCTCTGACACTTGATTTTCAATTAAGTCATAAACAATGTCATGATGTGTTTCTATATTGTTGGAACTCACATGATATATAGGACCCTTTTAATAATCTTCTCAATATTGTCCAAGTTCTCCCTTCTAGTTCTACTACAATTCATCCTTGAATGTTGCACTAATTCTACCCTAATTCATCATTTAGGGCTACTTAATTCTCCTTGGATTCTGCTCTAATTTGCCCATCCAAAGATCTTGCTGAGGAAAGAAGGCAATGTTGTGTTTTTGGTTGCTTCTTACCTTCTCCAAGTCGCTCTTATATCAGCTTATTAAGATAAACTCTTGGCCTCCCAAGTTGGCCAAATTAGGTGCATAATTATAATATATTCTTTTATATTATTTGCTCTATATTTAATTATTAAAATCTATCATTAATAATAAATATAAACCTTTTATATTTTTTATTATTATCCAACTGATTTTATCATAGTTAAATATATCAATAATATATCCAATATATTAATTATTATTATTGTCACTTTGTCCAATGCGTTGATCTTTGCTGTAAAGTCCAAAAAATTAACATTTCTAACGCACTTCATCAATTTTTGTTCAAAATATCATAAAATGATTGTCCTATGCATTTTGGGCATAATTGGCTCCTTAGGACAATCCAAACTTGATACCTTTGGCACTCAACGCTCAAAATAACTCTCTAATATCCTAATTAATGACCCTTTATGGCTCTTGTTTCCATGCACCATTAGAATCTTTGTACTCATACCTAACTAGATTGTCATAACCTACCATAACAGGGAAGTGTCCACAAGGATTGAATTTTTTTTCATTTTAATAATCCCCAATATAGATAGAGGTTATAATATCCCTTGATAACACCTCCAATCAATCCTCCATCAATTCTTGATCAAAATTTCCTGACCCTTTCCCGTACACATTACTGTTACAGTCACAGATTCAAGGAAAATACATAAATTTGACTGATTTAATTGTTTTTCTTGCTGAATCTCCATACAAATTGCATCCATACTTCCTTCTCCCCTTACAAATGACTTGTACAAGAGATATTTTACCCTTTTCATGTATTCCAACTGCCTATAACTATTTTGTTTCCATTCGAACTATCCATTTCCCTTAATTTTTCTTTTTGACAATATTTTTCATAGTGACAACTTTTCCATTTTTTTCTTCATTTGCCAAAGGAATTTCCTAATTGACCTTTCAACATAAAATTGACCTTTTAGAGCTCTCTTTACATCAATTGGATGTTAAAAACACAAATTTAGACACTATTGGTCATCCGGTTGCAAGAGAAGTTGCTTGGCAACTTTTCTTGCAATTGGACAACTTTTGACTATATGACCTTATTGACCCTTATATCCTCCATTACATCTTGAAAGGTATCATATGACCTTATTAAAGTTCCATGATGGCTTACAATCTTCCATTGACCCTGTTTGATAATCTGGACTAGTGTCCCCTGCACCATACTCCCCATGGACAAAAAACTCAAGTCCCTTGAGTGAGTACCTGCAACAAGATTATGTTTGAAATCTTCTTCCTCTGGTCTCCAAATGGTTCTTATATATGGTATGCCCTTCCAATGAACAAGTTAGTGGAAACGTGCATCAACTTTGGAACTTGCACCATCAATATGCTTCATCTTCACCCTTGGCCATCCTATCCCCCTATCCAGGAACTTGGACTTATCATAGAAAATTTTTTTCTTTTTCCAATCTGATTCTCTTAACACCTACACTGGAATAAACAATATAAAAAATTCATTGACATAAGTAATTGGATTAGTAACAACATTTCTCTTGAAATCTACATTTTTCTTCTCAATTCCTTTTGGTAACCCCTCCCAGTCCTTATCATCAACCTCATAATGTATCTAATCACTACCATTTTCTACAATTGGTTCATCTAAAACATTGATTTTATCAACCTCGTCCATTTCAATACTATAAACAATATCAACTGTATCAAGAATGTTGATCTTCATGCACCCTTCAAATTTTTCTACTTGATCATTAGATTCAATAAAATCAAAATAATAAGGAAACTCATACACGACCATATCTATCTTTTCATTTTGAATCTCTTCAGTGCTTGCTAATTTCAAAATATAGTAGGTGTAGTTACCTCTTCATTTTACCCGACAAAAGAAAAAAAAATGTAGTTTTACAAAAAATAAATTAATTAATGCATTTAGAACATACAATCCATAATCAGAACATTAAACATGTCATATGAATCCCAAACACCCAATATTTGAGATTTCATCATAGTTTAAAACTTCAAACTGTATATCAGCAACATAAGTTTATAAATGTTGACAAATGACATATAGTGATATGTCCAAATGTGAAAAATAATAAGCTAAAGACTACATCTTCCTTCCCCTCTCCTAAAATAACTCAAATTTTAGACCTTGAACTAGTAGGTGTTGAGGTATTTAAATGAGGAGTTAATCACATTTCACATTTCACATTTCACATTTCACATTTCACATTTCACATTTCACATTTCACATTTTACAATTCACATTTCACATTTCATATTTCACATTTCATTCATTTCACTTTTAAAATTTCACATTTTACATTTCATTCATTTCACATTTCACTTTTCACATTTAACATCTCACATCTCACATCTCACATTTCACATTTCACATTTCGCATTTCAAATTTCACATTTCACATTTCACATTTCATATTTCACATTTCACATTTCACATTTCACATTTCACATTTCACATTTCACATTTCACATTTCACATTTCATTCTTTTCACATTTCATTCATTTCATATTTCACATTTCACATTTCACATTTCACATTTCACTTTGGGGTTTGTTTTGGCATATTTTCAGGAGCTGAAAGTTTCATTTAGTGCTTCGAAATTAGTTTTTAGTGTTTTTTCCTAGTTTTTGGAAAGTTTGTTTTGTAATAAATCTAAAATTATGTTTCTAATCTTGGATATTAGTTGGCAAATATTTCTAACTTAGTCGAGGGCATGTTTAGGAAAAATCTCAGCTTTTTTGTTATTGTTTTGAAAATTACCAAAAATGGCAAAAACAAACTTTGGAAAAAACTGCCAAAAAGGGTATTTTTTAGATTTCTTTGATTTTTTGGGTTTTAATTATTTAAGAGTTTGTAGATAATTTTAGAATAGGTTGGTGATGAATGGAAGATATTGAAGGTTTAAAATATGTATTTATTTGTCTTGTAATTGAGTTTAATCATTAACAGAGAGTTGTGTGCTACATCAATATCATATTTTACATTTCACATTTCACATTTCACATTTCATTCATTTCACTTTTAAAATTCACATTTCACATTTCATTCATTTCACATTTCACATTTCACATTTCACATTTCACATTTCACATTTCACATTTCACATTTCACATTTCACATTTCACATTTCACATTTCACATTTGACATTTCACATTTCACTTTTCACATTTCACGTTTCACATTTCACATTTCACATTTAATATTTCCTTCTTTTCACATTTTATTCATTTTACATTTCACATTTCACATTTCACATTTCACATTTCACATTTTACTTTTCACATTTCATTCTTTTCACATTTCATTCATTTCACATTTCACAATTCACAATTCGCATTTCACATTTCACATTTCACATTTCACATTTCATATTTCATATTTTATCCATTTCACTTTTAAAATTTCACATTTCACAGTTCATTCATTTCACATTTCACATTTCACATTTCACATTTCACATTTCTCATCTCACATTTCACATTTCACATCTCACATTTGACATTTCACATCTTACATTTCTCATTTCACATTTCACATTTCACATTTCACTTCAGGGTTCGTTTTGGCACATTTCACATTTCACATTTCACATCTCACATTTCTCATATCACATTTCACATATCACATTTCACTTTTAAAATTTCACATTTCACAGTTCATTCATTTCATCACATTTCACATTTTACATTTCACATTTCACATCTCACATTTCACATTTCACATTTCACATCTCACATTTGACATTTCACATCTCACATCTCACATTTCACATTTCACATTTCACATTTCACATTTCACATTTCTCATATCACATTTCACATTTCACTTCAAGGTTCATTTTTGCACATTTTTAGGAGCTGAAAGTTTCATTTAGGACTATGAAATTAGTTTTTAGTCTTTTTTTCCTAGTTTTTAGAAATTCTATTTTGTAATAAATATAAAATTATGTTTCTAATCTCAGATATTAGTAGGCAATTCTTTCTAACTTAGTCGAGGGCATGTTTAGGCAAAATCTCAGCTTTTTAGATATAGTTTTGAAAATTACCAAAAATGGGCAAAAATAACTTTGAAAAAAAAAAGCCAAAAAGGTTTTTTTTGGATTTCTTTGATTTTTTGGGGGTTTTTGATTATTTAAGAGTTTGCAGAGAATTGTAGAAGAGGTTGGTGATGAATGGAAGATATTGAAGGTTCAAAATCAGTGTTTATTTGTCTTGTAATTGAGTTTTATCATTAATAGAGAGTTGTGTGCTACATCAATATCACATTTCACATTTCACATTTTACATTTCACATTTCATATTTCATTCATTTTAATTTAAAAATTTGACATTTCGTATTTCATTCGTTTCACATTTCACATTTCACATTTCACATTTCACAACATTTCACATTTCACATTTCGCATTTCACATTTCACATTTTACATTTGACATTTCATTCTTTTCACATTTCATTAATTTCATATTTTTCATTTCACATTTCACATTTCACATTTCACATTTCACACTTCACATTTCACATTTCACATTTCACATTTCACATTTCACATTTCAAATTTCAAATTTCACATTTCAAATTTCGCATTTCACATTTCACATTTTACTTTTCACATTTCATATTTGACATTTGTCATTTTACATTTCACATTTCACATTTCACATTTCACATTTCACATTTCACATTTCACATTTCACATTTCATATTTCATATTTCATATTTCATTCATTTCACTCTTAAAAGTTCACATTTCACATTTCACATTTCATATTTCATATTTCATATTTCATTCATTTCACTCTTAAAAGTTCACATTTCACATTTCATTCATTTCACATTTCACATCCCACATTTCACATTTCACATTTCACATTTCATTTTTTTTACATTTCATTCATTTCACATTTCACATTTCATAATTCACATTTCACATTTCACGTTTCACATTTCACATTTCACATTTCACATTTCACATTTCATTTTGGCACATTTTCAGGAGCTGAAAGTTTCATTTATGGCTCTGAAATTTATTTTTAGTATTTTTTCCTAGTTTTTAAAAAGTCTATATTTTAATAAATCTAAAATTATGTTTCTAATCTCGGATATTAGTTTTCAATTCTTTCTAACTTAGTCGAGGGCATGTTTAGGCAAAATCTCATCTTTTTAGGTATTGTTTTAAAAATTACCAAAAATGGCAAAAAACAACTTTGCAAAAAAATTGCCAAAAGGGTATTTTTGGGATTTCTTTAATTTTTTAAGGTTTTTGATTTTTTAAGAGTTTGCAGAGAATAGTAGAAGAGGTTGGTGATGAATGGAAGATATTGAAGGTTCAAAATTTGTGTTTATTTGTCTTGTAATTGAGTTTTATCATTAACAGAGAGTTGTGTGCTACATCAATATCACATTTCACATTTCACATTTCATTCATTTCACTTTTAAAATTTCACATTTCACATTTCATTCATTTCACATTTCACATTTCACATTTCACATTTCACATTTCACATTTCACATTTCACATTTCACACTTCACATTTCACATTTCATATTTTACATTTCACATTTCATATTTCATATTTTATTCATTTCACTTTTAAAATTTCACATTTCACATTTCATTCATTTCACATTTCATTCATTTCACATTTCACTTTTCACATTTCACATCTCACATTTCACATTTCACATCTCACATCTCACATCTCACATTTCACATTTCACATTTCACATTTCACATTTCACAATTCACATTTCACATTTCACATTTCACATTTCATGTTTCTCATTTCACATTTCACTTCGGGGTTCATTTAGGCACATTTTTAGGAGCTGAAAGTTTCATTTAGGGCTCCAAAATTAGTTTTTAGTATTTTTTTCCTAGTTTTTAAAAAGTTTGTTTTGTAATAAATCAAAAATTAGGTTTCTAATCTCAGTTATTAGTTGACAATTCTTTCTAACTTAGTCGAGGGCATGTTTAGGCAAAATCTCAGCTTTTTAGGTATTGTTTTGAAAATTACCAAAATTGGCAAAAACCAACTTTGGAGGAAAACTGCCAAAAAGGGTATTTTCTGATTTCTTTCATTTTTTGGGTTTTTGATTATTTAAGAGTTTGCAGAGAATTGTAGAGGAGGTTGGTGACTAATGGAAGATATTGAAGGTTCAAAATCTTTGTTTATTTGTCTTATAATTGAGTTTTATCATTAACAGAGAGTTGTGTGCTACATCAATATCACATTTCACACTTCACATCTTATTCATTTCAGTTTCAAAATTTGACATTTCACATTTCATTCATTTCACATATCACATTTCACATATAACATATCACATTTCACATTTCACATTTCACATTTCACATTTCACACTTTACATTTCACATTTCATATTTCATATTTCATTCATTTCACTTTCAAAATTTCACATTTCACATTTCACATTTCATTCTTTTCACATGTCATTCATTTCACATTTCACTTCGGGGTTCATTTTGGTACATTTTTTAGGAGCTAAAAGTTTCATTTAGGGCTCCGAAATTAGTTTTTAGTGTTTTTTCCTAGTTTTTAGAAAGTTTGTTTTGTAATAAATCTAAAATTATGTTTCTAATCTCGGATATTAGTTGGCAATTCTTTCTAACTTAGGCGAGGCCATGTTTAGGCAAAATCTCAGCTTTTTAGTTATTGTTTTGAAGATTACCAAAAATGGCAAAAACCAACTTTGGAAAAAAATTGCCAAAAAGGGTATTTTTTAGATTTCTTTGATTTTTTGGGTTTCTAATTATTTAAGAATTTACAGAGAATTGTAGAAGAGGTTGGTGATGAAAGGAAGATATTGAAGGTTCAAAATCTGTGTTTATTTGTCTTGTAATTGTGTTTTATCATTAACAGAGAGTTGTGTGCTACATCAATATCACATTTCACATTTTACATTTCACATTTCACATTTCATTCATTTCACTTTTATAATTTCACATTTTACATTTCATTCATTTCACATTTCACATTTCACATTTCTTTCTTTTCACATTTCACATTTCACATTTCACATTTCACATTTCACATTTCACATTTCAAATTTCACATTTCACATTTCACATTTCACATTTCACATTTCACATTTCACATTTCACATTTTACATTTCATATTTCATATTTCATTCATTTCACTTTTAAAATTTCACATTTCACATTTCATTCATTTCACTTTTCACTTTTCACATTTCACATCTCACATTTCACATTTCACATTTCACATTTCACATTTCATTCTTTCCACATTTCACATTTCACATTTCACATTTCACATTTCACATTTCACATTTCACATTTCACATTTTGCATTTCACATTTCATTCTTTTCACATTTCATTCATTTCACATTTCACATTTCACATTTCACAATTCACATTTCACGTTTCACGTTTCACATTTCATGTTTCACTTTTCACATTTCACATTTCATATTTCACATTTCACATTTTACTTTGGTGTTCATTTTGGCACATTTTCAGGAGCTGAAAGTTTCATTTAGGGCTCTGAAATTAGTTTTTAGTATTTTTTTCCTAGTTTTTAGAAATTCTATTTTGTAATAAATCTAAAATTATGTTTCTAATCTTTAGATATTAGTTGGAAATTCTTTATAACTTAGTCGAGTGCATGTTTAGGAAAAATCGCATCTTTTTAGTATTGTTTTGAAAATTACCAAAAATGGCAAAAAACAACTTTGGAATAAAACTGCCAAAAAGCATATTTTTTGTATTTCTTTGATTTTTTTGGGTTTTTTATTATTTAAGAGTTTGTAGAGAATTGTAGAAGACGTTGGTGATGAATGGAAGATATTGAAGGTTCAAAATCTGTGTTTATTTTTCTTGTAATAGAGTTTTATCATTAACAAAGAGTTGTGTGCTACATCAATATCACATTTCACATTTTGCATTTCACATTTCATTCATTTCACTTTTAAAATTTCACATTTCACATTTCACATTTCACATTTCATTCTTTTCACGTTTCATTCATTTCACATTTCATATTTCACATTTCACATTTCACATTTCACATTTCCCATTTCACATTTCACATTTCACATTTCAAATTTCAAATTTCAAATTTCACATTTCACATTTCACATTTCACATTTCACATTTCACATTTCAAATTTCACATTTCACATTTCACATTTCACATTTCACTTTTAAAATTCCACATTTCACATTTCACATTTCACATTTCACGTTTCATTCTTTTCACGTTTCATTCATTTCACATTTCACATTTCACATTTCACATTTCACATTTCACATTTCACATTTCACATTTCAAATTTCATTCATTTCACTTTTAAATTTTCATATTTCACATTTCATTTTTCACATTTCACATCTCACATTTCACATTTCACATTTCACATTTCATATTTCACATTTCACATTTCGCATTTCACATTATAAATTTCACATTTCACATTTCACATTTGACATTTCATTCTTTTCACATTTCATTCATTTCACATTTCACAATTCACATTTCACATTTCACATTTCACATTTCACGTTTCACATTTCACATTTCATATTTCACTTCGGGGTTCATTTTGGCAAATTTTCAGGAGCTGAAAGTTTCATTTAGGGCTCCGAATTTAGTTTTTCGTGTTTTTTTCCTAGTTTTTAGAAAGTCTATTTTTTAATAAATCTAAAATTATGTTTATAATCTTGGATATTAGTTGGAAATTCTTTCTAACTTAGTCGAGGGCATGTTTAGGTAAAATCTTGGCTTTTTATGTATTGTTTTGAAAATTACCAAAAATGGCAAAAAACAACTTTGGAAAAAACTACCAAAAAGGGTATTTTTTCAAATTTCTTTAATTTTTTTGCATTTTTTATTATTTAAGAGTATGCAGAGAATTTTAGAAGAGGTTGGTGATGAATGGAAGATATTGAAGGTTCAAAATCTATGTTTATTTGTCTTGTAATTGAGTTTTATCATTAATAGAGAGTTGTGTGCTACATCAATATCACATTTCACATTTCACATTTCACATTTCACATTTTACATTTCACATATCACATTTCATTCATTTCACTTTTAAAATTTCACATTTCACATTTCATTCATTTCACATTTCACATTTCACATTTCACATTTCATATTTCATTCATTGCACTTTCTAAATTTCACATTTCATATTTCGTACATTTCACATTTCACATTTCATATTTCATTCATTTCACTTTTAAAATTTCACATTTCACATTTCATTCATTTCAATTTCACATTTCACATCTCACATCTCACATTTCACATTTCACATTTCATATTTTGCATTTCACATTTCACATTTATGGTGCAGCAGCACACCTAGGATAACCTCCATAGTAGTAATGTTTTGTCTTGTACTTGACATTGGCCAAGTCAAGGTAGTGTGTTTATGTTAGACCTTAGAAGGTCTTTGCATTTTGGACTAGGTGAGTTAGTCATTAGGACTAAGGTCACCAAAATATTCATTGTTAGTAGCTTTTTAAATTTTTTAAGCTTAGAATCTTAGTGGTGGATTTGAGATATGAATGTTTCATGCTTGGAGGCCATTAATGAAGTTTGTTCCTAGAAATGTAGAGGTTAGAAGTCCTAAGAATTGGGAAGTTGGCATAATGGAAAAGATGCCAAAAGTTGTCTTACAAAGTTGTCATGACAACATTTGCAATTCATGCAACTCGGTTACTTAGGATCCCCCTAGAAGATAGGAGTGGGAGATCAACTAACATGCCCTAAAAATATGGAATATGGCACCTAATGTATGAGGAGGCTCAAATCTCAAGGAGTGTGATTGATTATAAGAAGATTTGATTAATGAATATAGCTCTGCAACTCTGATTTTGTGAAGAACCCAAGCTTTTCAGTG
The DNA here is from genome assembly GCA_018584345.1 of Thuja plicata. Classification (NCBI taxonomy): domain Eukaryota; kingdom Viridiplantae; phylum Streptophyta; class Pinopsida; order Cupressales; family Cupressaceae; genus Thuja; species Thuja plicata. The sequence continues at coordinate 682,139 of MU225995.1, forward strand.
TGACAGTGCTATCATATTGTGTGAATGCTTTGAATTAGTAATTTTTTTGTGTTCATAGGATAGTTATAAGACTTTTCCATTCAGTAAGCAATTTGATAGTAGTTATTCTAAGGTCTTAGATAAAAAAATTTCACTAATCTTGTCTTGACCAGTTTGTCATTTCATGGCTCCCCCATGAAATCTAACCACGGGATCTTCTAAGGCTAGGTGGATATATTAGGGGAGTCATTGGTCTATATATACGTAGAGTTAGGAGTCATGAGGAGTCAAGTTTCTATTTTTAGTACCAAGCCCTAGGAAAGATGGCAGTGCCCAGTTAGCGGTTTGGAGGTGAAGAATTGAGCATTTCATGCGGGGAAAGAGAGTATAATACAGGAAAAGTGTAGTTTAGGTGTGATATAATCCAAACATGCCCTGTCAAGAGATTTGTGAACTCACCAATCCATTTGGTCGAGCTTTGAACTAGAAATCAGTAAGATCCTACTAATTAGGCATATTAGCCCTATTGGTCCTAGATAATAGGAACCCTATGTACAGAGGGCCTAGGAGTCTAAAAATTTCAAAATCCTTTATAAAATCAAAAGGGTATCTAAATGTGGGATTAGATTTTTAGGTTGTTTGGAAATTTTTGGAAAGAATTGGGAAAAGGTCTCTACAAAAGGCTACAAGGAATTAGGCCTAATTAGGCTTCTTAGGGTCTAAAACTTGAACTTGACTGAAAAGAGCTAGAAGATCCTTCAAAATGGAGTCAAATGGAAACATATGGAAGGTACCCAACATGTTTAGTATCCCTGTGATGATTAGTGAATGCTAGTGTGGAGTTGGCACTTAGATCCTTCTAAGTGTAGGAGAGGAAGTGAAGAATCTACATGGTGTTAGTCTTTCAAGGTGAATCACAAAGTGTTCAGCTCTTGGAGAGGAGATAAATAAGGTTTTATTTAATCATCTAAGCCTTTGGGAGATCCTAGAGAAGAATAGGATCCTAATAGAGACAAACTAGGTCTTTTGGTAGATGTGCAAGCAAGCCTTAAAACACATACATCATATTGGTATCAGAGCTTGCTTAGATCAGGCTTGTGGTGGATGTTTCAAACTTTTGAATCAGTGGGAGAAAATACACCAGTGGGATCAGAGGAGGATAAAAATATGGCGACTAACACTGAGTTAGCTAAACGGGTGGATGAACAAGAAGAGGATAATAGATTGCTAAGAGAAAGATTGTCTCAAATGGAGCAACTCTTGGGTGAAGTCCAAGACAAAGATAATAAGGTGAAGGATAAAATAGATCAAAAGGAAGAAGAAGAATCAAGGGAAAAAGGATTGGAATTGGAGGAGGAAGCTCCAACCCCTAACCCTATTATTGCTGAAGAACCCTTCTTGAAGGCACTAAAGGCCTTAAGTGGCAAAGCTTTGGAAGGTGTACCACTCTTTAGTGGACAAATGGATCCAGATTCAGTTGTGGATTGGATTGAAATCATAGAAAACCATTTATAATGTGATGGTATAATAGAGGCCCAAAAAGTGAAGGTGGCCAAATCTAGATTGAGAGGTTCAGCCCTCACATGGTGGAAATTTGTTCAAGCTGAAAGGGAGAAATAAGGAAGGAGTCCTATAGTCACATGGAAGGGCATGGTGACCAAGATAAAGTAGACTTACTTGCTTAATGATTATGAGGTTTAGTTGCATAGAAGAAGACACAATCTCAGACAAAAAGATTTGGATGTCCAAGCTTACACTTAAGAGTTCCAAAATTTTTGTTTAAGATCACAAGTGGTAGAGGATGAAAGCCTCAAGCTAGCTCAGTATTTGAATGGGCTCAAGTGGTCTACTCAAAAATACATGAGCCTTGTGAACTTCAAAACCATTCACCAATGTGATCAAATGGCCTTGAAAATATAGGAGAAAGGCAAAAGAAAACAAGAACAAACCTCCAAAGGAAGAGGTAGAGGAAGGGATAGTAGAGGTTCAAGAGGTGGCTATGGTGGAAGGAGTTTAGAATCAAGGACTCAAAGAGAAGTCAAGTAAACTGAGAAGAAAGAGGGAAGCTCTAGTAGAGGTGGTAGAGGAAGGAGCTCTAATTTTAGAGGATGAAGTGGTGGACAAGGAAGAAGCAACTATTTTGCCAATATGAAATGCTATCAATGCAATCAAATGGGACACCTTGCCTATAGGTGTCCAAAGAAGGGTAGTACTTCTCAAGGAAGTAATAAAAGGACTAATCTAGTTCATCAAGAGATAAATGTAGCAGAGGCACACCTTGAGGTACCATTAAGTTCAGAAGAAGGTGAGAACCTCATGATGAGCAGAACATTTATCAAGGAGCTCGTTAAAGAAGAACCAAGCCAAAGAAGGTCCTATTAGATACCTATATTTGCACCCTTACCCAAGCTCTCATAGTCTTAGTAATCTATTGTAACATGGGAATCATCTCAAGGTTGTGGGACCTTTTTCTAACTGAGATGAGACCTCTAGATTCTATGTTGGTTCCTCTTGATATGTCACCCAAATTTGCTTCTTAACATGAAAGTAAATTCTTCAGGGAAAAGGGATAGAAGGAATGTATGAAAGGGAAATAACTGAAATAAAATTATCCTACTAGGTGATACACCGAAGGTAACTTGAATCATAATACATTGACTAACCTCAGAATGAAACCTTGGAACAAATAGAACACAAATTCCTAGATAGTCTTGCATAAATATTTCATAGAGAGGCCTGAGATAAACATAGGCTATTTAGGGAAAGAAGTAATTTCACAAACAATAGCATATTCACTATCAGTAGATACGGACTATGACCTACAAACAAACATATGTTTCTGCAACTAGGTACAGGAATGAGCCAAAATGACAGGGGACTGAAGAATATCCACAAACTCATCTAAATCAAATCATCCACAGAAGTACATGAAATTGAAAAAACAAAGAGGGTTCAGGGACTCCAATATTTATCTAAAAATCATTCAATATATTCTAATTCAGTAAGAGAAATTCAGATAAGAAAGCCCAGGGAAAGAAAAGATGTCACAAAAATCTTTTGCAATATCTTTATATCAATGAAAGATTACAGACTGTAAAACTCAGAGGGCAGAAAAATGCCACAGATAACTTCTAAGTAAGGAAACATTTGAGCTCTAAAGCTATTAAAACTGATATATATGCTCCCTAGCACATAGGCTTGGAGTCCAAAAAATGATTAGGATTACATTATAATATGTTTTCTTTGAATGACAGAAACCCTAACTGTCCCATTCGTCAAAAGAAATTCTGGAATTATCTATTGAAGATCAGATCTATCTTTGAAAAGTAGCTTGTTATAAATGAAAATATCTAAAAAAATTTGATGGATCTGATATGAAAGAAGATCAGTCAAAATACATGGAATGAGGTCTTAATTAGGAAACCTAGCTTGGGTCAATTCGGCCATACTATTTATAGAGAATATTGTCAGAAATCAGATTGCCCCTTCAAAAAAGTTGACTTAAGCCTTACTCCTCCTAAAAGGTCACCCCTTATCCATCTAGTCCTCTTCCAGTCGGCTCTATCATAGCTGTTTAGATCTGATCTGCAAATATATTTGAATTTTTAAATATTTGCATGACAACAGTCATAGATGGTGCGGATATCTGCATCGATGACTAAGATCAAAATCTGATTTTATTTTAAAACATAGCCATAGATAACTTACTCTACCTAGGCTCTGCATTATAATATTAGGTTACCTTTTCCTCCTTCTCGCTGAATCTCCCAACTGTTCCCTTTAACCTTAGTTGTATCACGAGACTCGGCAACAATGTAGTCTCGTAATCTCCTTACCTTTTCATTAACTCTACATCCTTTTAGAGACCTAACGACAAAGACAATCTCGTAACCGCCAAATAAAATGGAATATCCCATCGTGGTTATGAGACTTGGAGACTGAAGGAGTATAAAAAATGGGCCTATCAAGACACACGTCCCCCTATTATTTGTTTACCATTGCCTTGTCACCTCTATCACTTACATCAGCACTGACCTTAACTCAACCCATTCCTAACCATGGATAATCTAGAGACTCAATGACTGAGTGATCTCAAAGTCTCATAAAGCTTTCTAACCCTAAAGTTTATCACGAGACCTCCCGACTAAAAAGGACTTAACCCTACCTTAGTTTTACTCAAGTTACACTTGTGGGTTGAGAAAACACTTTAGTTATAGGATCTCTTGACACTTTATTAACCTCGAGTCACGTTGGGAGACTACGTGACTAAAGGAAATCTCAAGGTTGCCAGATAAAATAGAATATTCTTTTTCCCTTACGCGACTTAGAGACCAAAGGTAATGCTAAATGCGCACCTAGAATTTTAAAGGAACTTAAGTGACCTGAAAAGGTAATGAGAAAATAGAATGAGAAATGGCCGAGTTAGGGTTTTACCATGAAATGCTTAGGATTTTCATACTTCGGTTATTTTGCATAGACAAGGCAAAAATAGGGAACTAAAAAGATATGTAGAGGACAGGACCAAGACCAAAAAATTTAAGGTCTTTGCCATAGGCTAGGCTCAACCCTTGTGGGAGCCTCATTTTACTCCACCTATAGCCAATTTTACCAAATGAGGAAAATTTGGGTAACATTCTTGGCAATTTCTACGAGATGTCTGCTTGCTAGACATTGAGAACCAGTAGCCCCTGAAACATTCCATTGGGCATGCAGTCATTTCTGTGAACAAAACCCTCCTGTAATACCTACCCCTTTGTCGATCTACCTGTGTCAATTTTTGATCTCTTTAGGACCATAGTATGTATGTGTTAGCTCTTTCAGGTGATTTTAAGGATATTCAGGTGTTACTTTTCAGTATTTTATTGATCCATTAATATCATGTTGTATCTTTTGTGTATATGTGATTTAAGGTTATTTAATGGTGCTTATGTATATGTTAGGATTTCATTTCGGTTATGGTTTTTGACAATACTGACCTTAGATTTATATGCACATGGATCATTGTATGTTTTCATTACTGTTTGATGTGCTTGGTATGGTATGGGCAGAGTCGTAGTTACTTGCTTCGGCGAGATCCACACGATAACCTAGTCTCAACCATTGTTTGTTATATGATATATGCATGTATGTTCGTCTTTGTGATGACAGGTTTGCAGGTACCGGGCTATGTCTTCCCTAAATTGGCAGGAGTGAGTGTGCCCTATCATATTAATCTCAATGGTAAGAGAGGGGAGATAGTTTTTAGGTCCAAATCCTATCCTAAACCAAATTGTCCTAGTTAGTGGACAAGTATCTGTTTTGACTACCCCGACCGAATTCGTATAGTTGATAGGAATTCGTGTATCCCTTTCCTTGATCATGTTTGATTTTGCATATTTTCAGTTTCAGGTTCTTGATGAGATTATGTGGGTGTTATATCGTGTTATTTATTTAATTGAATATTGTTGCAATTAATTATTAAATATAGGGTATTAATTAATTGAAAATTACATTAAATACCTATATTTAATTGAAAGTTTAATTAAAGTGCAATTATTGAATATTAGAGTAATTATGATTTTATGCTTAGTTAAATAATTAAATATATTTAGTTGCATGGATTATTGTGATGTAAATATTTAAGTTATTTAAATTAATATTTTATTAATTACATGTGCAAGATTTGGTTGAAAAAGTATTGTCAAACTCAAAGCTCTCAACTTGAATTTAGGAGTCAAAGTTGAGTTGTGCAAGTAATTAGATATTTTAATTATTAATTGTTATTTTCTTTCAATTTTGGAGAGGAGTCCTTTTAGGAGTTAATTGGATGTGTTGTCATTAGGGTTTTCTTGATTAAGGGAAATGGATCCTCACTAGGGGGATTCTTCTCTCATTTGATGATAACAGGTTTTTGGGAGCATTTTTGGAAGCTTTGGTGTGTGCTTGGTTTTGGAGCATAATTTGGGAAATCTCCTTGCTTGGATTTTGCATTGTGTGTTCTCCAGCAGATATTGAGGTAGGGTCTTGTTCATGTCAATTCTGGTTTTTCAAATCCCTGTATTCTATGCATCCAGAGAACTAAGGATCCTTTGTTTGATCATTCCTTGCTTGTTTATTTTGTGTTTGAGGATTTCCATTGGAAAAGAAATGTTTTAGATCAATTTCGTGTTTTATTCAAGTTTGCATGTCAGATCTGTGTTTGTGAGCACAAAGGGTTTCATTTTATAGTATTAAAATGTAAAAGGGTATTAGGGTTTCTAGTTTAAAATTATGATTGAAATATGCATTTATGGAAACCTAGATCCCTGATTTTCAAAGAAAAATATATATTAGCATGGTATGAAAGTTTGTCAAAATTTTGTCGAATAATTCCCTATGGATCTCATAGAAAATGAAAAATTAAACTGCCCTATAGTTAGGACTATAGGGAAAGGAAAAATAAATACCCCTTTTGTAAATGCTTCTTTGAAAAAGAATTAATTGAAAAAAAAATACCTCTCTGTTAAAAATATATATATAGAGAGTTGGAAATTACACCAGTCAAATTAATTTGGGAAAAGACGAAATAGGAAAAGAGATAAAATAAAATTTACTAATTCTGTAATTCAGAATTTCCTAATAAATAAATAAAAAATATATTCTTTAGATGTTGTTTGTTTTTAAAACAAAAATTAAATTTAAAAAAAAAATTAATTATTAATTTATGGGAGGCGGGTGGCGGGGGCCACCGCACCCCCTGCGCTATAGATGTCGGCGCGGCAGTCAGCACCGGCCGACGGTGAGGGTCGTGCCTCTCCTTAATAAAGGGAGGCTAACGGAATAAGGGTAGAGGGGTGGGGGCCATGGGACCCCCCCCCCCCCCCCCNGGGCCCCCCCCCCCCCCCCACATTGTATGGTTTTTTTTTAATTTATATTATTATATGTAGTATTTAATTTATTTAAAATAATAAATTTTTAGATTTCAGATTTATTTAATGTTTCGTTTTTAAAAAAAAAGATTTGATTTTATTAGTAGTAATTAATATTTAATTCATTTATATTATGTTAATTAATACTTAATTAATTTATGTTAATATTTAAACTAGTTTATATTAATATTTAAATTAGTTTGTATTAATATTAACTTAGTTTATATTAATATGAAATAGGTTTATTATTATTAATTTTTTAATTAGTTTTTAAAATTAGGTAATTGAGGCATAGGAACAAAAATGGAATTTGTGTTCCTTTATAGGGGGTTTTATTTGTCATTATTATAAATTGACTGTTATTAATCAAGGAGTTTTGATGGTGTAAATTAGATTAAAAAAAATAGAGTCATTATTGGGCAGATTTCATTAATGCTATGTTACACTTAAGATTTCATAATTTTGTAATTATAGCTAAAATTGGTAATTATTCCATGGATGTGTTTATATGCTAATTTTATAAATAGATCTATAGGATATGTTAACGTTACCAATATGAAGTATTTAATTATCTTTGGATAGTAATTGTAATGGGTAAATGAATTTGCATGATTAGGGATTATAAATTTGTTTACTCCTATGTTGACATTATACTTGATTTTAATGCAGTCTGAATATGAATTATTGTACTATGATGTGTTTTGGGTGCGTATTGAAATGAATCAAATGTTCTCCTATGTTATCATTCTTTCGAGTATCTATTGGGTTAGATGACCCTAGGACTTAAAACCAGAGGTTCTGGGATTGTGCTTTTGGTGTGACGTTATTATGATGTCAGTTGTGAGTTGTGATGATGTCATAGTCCTAATTTACTATGCCCAACCTAATTCTGTTATGATGTGCTTTATGGTCTTGTGAGTATATTGTGGATGTGTTTGTGGTTATCGAGAACCTATGTGCTCCTAAATGGGCAGGATGTGATTTGTGATTATGTAAATCTTCTTGTCTTGTTCTTGAGCCTAGGTAGGTTAACTAAGTGTATAGTGGGAAAGTGGCTTGCAATGGGGGTTCAAGACTCTAAGTGGTTACTAGGTAAACCCATTGGCAATTTACTTAATAAGTGGAAATATAATACATTAAAAGGGTTTAAAATGAACTAATAAGATGTCTGAGTCTCTACTCATGCCTTGCGTGTTGTTGCATGATAGGATGGGAGTTAGGAATCCTTGTCTTCACGAAAGGATTACTGAGCCACATAGTGTCACCTGGAGGCCAAGAGGTACTACTAGGGTTACCTTCAAGGTTGGACTTATGTGATGACACTTCCCTATATACAACTTAGGTTATCCTACGTGTGTCGGTTGCATTTGGTGTTGTTTAGTATTTCTTGTTATGGTTTAGATTTCTTCTAGGATCTTCCTTTGCATTGAAGTATGAGGTCATGTGTGCCTTGATCTATATTCTTGTTGTATACCCTGTGTGATGGGCATGTTACTATCTCCTCAGCACGGTGGGAGTGGACCTTTGGTTCCACATGGTCGGGTGGTAGTGATTCTTATTACCATTGAGATTCTGACGGATTCTTCTTCATGCTTGGATGTTCTTTGATGCAGTTCTATCTTCTAATTCCTTTGGAGACCGGTTTAGTTTCATGAGTTGTGTATTGTACCATATGTATTTATTGGTTATCATCCTTTGGAGGATGCATTGTATTGTTTATTATGTATTATTACATACCCTACGATTTGTGCAGTGGATGTTGAATAGGTAGTATACCTTATGGTATCAGTTGTATATGTAATCTTTATTATGAGATGTATGTTACTGGTTTCAGATTATGTAACCCTTATGTCAGTTCTTTATTATTGTAATCGTAGATTAGTTTGTTTAAGTAATTCTACATCAAGGAACCCTTGAGGAATGTTAATCATGTATGAGTTGTATCTCATGTATGTCATGTACTTCATTGTGTTGCTTCTGCATTGTTATTAATATTGTTTGTAAACATTTTTAAAAAAAATTATTCCGTGAACTTAGTGTCGTGTTTGGGTTAAGTTCTCCTGGGTTCCCTGGCGGGGCATTACAGTTGGTATCAGAGCCCATGTTTCTACACTGGGAACTCTGGGAAAATTGTGTGCCCATTGGAATGGTTAGTTGTGCATGTTAGCACTTGTCTCCTCAAGTCTCGAGAGTCATTGTTTATGATCTCTTGTTTTTGTGTGTGGTTCTTCCCACTTGATTTGGGAAGTGGTGTTCAGTCTTGGTTTCTATAGCTGGATGCTTACTGAGGCTTTATTTGTGTTAGGATCCATGATTGAAACTCTAGGGTCTCTAGTCTTATCAATGCTCATGAAGTTCGTAATCATCTATAGGAGCATTTTGATAGTGTATGTTGAATGTGATATATGGTGGTGATGGAGTCCTAGATGAAGAACTCCATGTTGTGTGATTTCCTTCCCTTGAATGATGTGTGGTTCTTGAGCGACCTATTTCTTTGCCTCTTGAGTGTGATTTTATTGATCATGTATTATTAGACTTGCATGTTGTGTTGAATAGACTTTGTTTGAATTATATGAAGTGTATGGTGTGAGTGTTATAATCAGCTCTGATGGAATATGATTGATATGGAAATTATAAAGTAAATTCTTGTTTGTTCATCACATCATGCATTGTTTAGAATTATATATGTATCATTCAGGAGGAGTGCATTAATGGATTTAGAATTATACTCATCATTGTAGATTAAATTGGGTAAAGGACCTAAGTCCCCAAGTAAAATGTGCATTGCATCCTTAGTAGAATTCATAATTGCATGAAGTTGCATAAAATAAGATGTTATAATTTATCATATTGTCGCTCTTGAGTGTTTGTGTGCACACTCTAACACATCTGACATGAAAGATCTTGGATGTTGTGAAGTGATTACTCCCTTGAGTGTGGCTAACCCTAGTCACCTTGTTAAGTGAAATATTTTTTTTTTCTTATATTGGTTCTTAATTTTGGTTGATTGATACCTTGTTGTGTAGTATGTGGTCAATAATAATTTCTTTTGAACTTTCTTATAACTGGAATAGTCATCCAAATCTCTTTAGTTGTCTAATTGTGGCATTAAGTCATATTTGATTTATTGTTGGAATTGTATACATTTTTTATTTAATGTTGAACTTTGGAAGTTCTCCCATTTGGGCTTTTTCTTAGTATTGTATGGTGGCTATTTTGAATGTTTGTGGTTGTTGAGCATGTGTTGTGATAAGTATTGTTTCTATCATTTTCTTTATGGACCCCTGATAGTATGTGTAAGGGAGTACATCGCAGAGATGGCACTGTATTTGTATGTGAAATGAAATGCATTATGTAATTTATGTGTCGCGTGAGTGTTGCATTAAGTAAGGTTGCATGAAATGTTCAAATTTCTATTCGATATGATCATGTTTATCTGTCTTTCATGTTAAGCTTTTGTATGTGTGTATTTGATGATTTTGAAAGCATTAAAGATGTAAATTTATTTAAGAAATATTATGTGATGAATAAATGATTAAGTAGATGTTTTGGTTTATTCTTAAATTTGAGTTATATTACTCTTTGTGATTCGTTATGCATATCTTAAAATAAGATAGTTAAGCTAATTTGCATTAGTTCTTCTTGAATGTAAATGAGTGATGGTTGTGATGGTTATTCTTTTGGCATTTATGAAGTGGGTGAATTTTCTTGTTTGATCCTTATTAATAGGGGGTGTAGCACTATGGTGTGAATCCTTTGATTATTTACTAGTTTAGTTATCATTTTCCAGGAGTAAGCCTAGTTTTAGGGGAGGAGGATGTAATACCTACCCCTTTGTCAGTCTACTTGTGTCAGTTTCTGATCTCTTTAGGACCATAGTATGTATGTGTTAGCTCTTTCAAGTGATTTTAAGGATATTCAAGCATTACTTTTTAGTATGTTATTGATCCATTATTATCATGTTGTATCTTTTGTGTATATGTGATTTAAGGTTATTTAATGGTGCTTATGTATATGTTAGGATTTCATTTCGGTTATGGTTTCTAACAATACTGACCTTAGATTTATATGCACATGGATCATTGTATGTTTTCATTACTGTTTGATGTGCTTGGTATGGTATGGGATAGAGTCGTAGTTACTTGCTTCGGTAAGATCCACACGATAAACTAGTCTCAACCATTGTTTGCTATATGATATATGCATGTATGTTCATCTTTGTGACGACAGGTTTGTAGGTACCGGGCTACGTCTTCCCTGAATTGGTAGGAGTGAGTGTGCCCTATCGCATTAATCTCAATGGTAAGAGAGGGGAGATAGTTTTCAGGTCCAAATCCTATCCTAAACCAAATTGTCCTAGTTAGTGGACAAGTATCTGTTTTGACTACCCCGACCAAATTCATATAGTTGATAGGAATTCATGTATCCCTTTCCTTAATCATGTTTGATTTTGTATGTTTTCAGTTTCAGGTGCTTGATGTGATTATGTGGGTGTTATATCATATTATTTATTTAATTGAATATTGTTGCAATTAATTATTAAATATAGGGTATTAATTCATTGAAAATTATATTAAATACCTATATTTAATTGAAAGTTTAATTAAAGTGCAATTATTGAATATTAATTTTTAATGAATAAATAATTGAATATTAGAGTAATTATGCTTTTATGCTTAGTTAAATAATTAAATATATTTAGTTGCATGGATTATTGTGATGTAAATATTTAAGTTATTTAAATTAATATTTTATTAATTACATGTGCAAGATTTGGTTGAAAAAGTATTTTCAAACTTAAAGCTCTCAACTTGAATTTAGGAGTCAAAGTTGAGTTGTGCAAGTAATTAGATATTTTAATTATTAATTATTATTTTCTTTCAATTTTGGAGAGGAGTCCTTTTAGGAGTTAACTGGATGTGTTGTCATTAGGGTTTTCTTGATTAGGGGAAATGGATCCTCATTAGGGGGATTCTTCTCTCATTTGATGATAACAAGTTTTTGGGAATATTTTTGGAAGCTTTGGTGTGTGCTTGGTTTTGGAGCATAATTTGGGAATTCTCCTTGCTTGGATTTTGCGTTGTGTGTTCTCTAGCATATATTGAGATGGGGTCTTGTTCATGTCAATTCTGGTTTTTTGGATCCCTATCTTCTATGCATCCGGAGAACTAAGAATCCTTTATTTGATCATTCCTTGCTTGTTTATTTTGTGTTTGAGGGTTTCAATTGGAAAAGTAATGTTTTAGATCAATTTTGTGTTTTATTCAAGTTTGCATATCAGATATGTGTTTGTGAGCACAAAGGGTTTCATTTTATAGTATTAAAATGTAAAAGGGTATTAGGGTTTCTAGTTTAAAATTATGATTGAAATATGCGTTTATGGAAACCTAGATCCCTGATTTTCAAAGGAAAATATATATTAGCATGGTACGGAAGTGCTATCGAAATTTCATCGAATAATTCCCTATGGATCTCATAGAAAACAAAAAATGAAACTGCCCTATAGTTAGGACTATAGGGAAAGGAAAAATAAATACCCCTTTTGTAAATGCTTCTTTGAAAAAGAATTAATTGAAAAAAAAATACTTCTTTGTTAAAAAAATATATATACAAAGTTAGAAATTACACCAGTCAAATTAATTTGGGAAAAGATGAAATAGGAAAAGAGATAAAATAAAATTTACTAATTGCGTAATTCAGAATTTCCTAATAAATAAAAATATATATATATTCTTTTGATGCTGTTTGTTTTTAAAACAAAAATTAAATTTAAAAAAAAAATTAATTATTAATTTATGGGGTGGCGGGTGGCGGGGGCCACCGCACCCCCTGCGCTGCAGACACCGGCGCGATAGCTGAGACTGTCGGCACGGCAGTCGGCGCCGGCCAACGGTGAGGGTCGTGCCTCTCCTTAATAAACGGAGGCCAGCGGAATAAGGGTAGAGGGGTGGGGGCCACGGGACCCCCCCCCCCCCCACTGTATGGTTTTTTTTAAAATTTATATTATTATATGTAGTATTTAATTTGTTTAAAATAATAAATTTTTAGATTTTGAATTTATTTAATGTTTAGTTTTTTTTTTAAAAAGATTTTATTTTGTTAGTAGTAATTAATATTTAATTCATTTATATTATGTTAATTAATACTTAATTAATTTATATTAATATTTAAACTAGTTTAAATTAATATTTAAATTAGTTTGTATTAATATTAAATAAGTTTATATTAATATGAAATAGGTTTATTATTATTAATTTTTTAATTAGTTTTTAAAATTAGTTAATTGAGGCATAGGAACAAAAATGGAATTTGTGTTCCTTTATAGGGGGTTTTATTTGTCATTGTTATAAAGTGACTGTTATTAATCAATGAGTTTTGATGGTGTAAACTAGATTAAAAAAAATAGAGTCATTATTGGGCAGATTTCATTAATGCTATGTTACACATAAGATTTCGTAATTTTGAAATTATAGCTAAAATTGGTAATTATTCCATGGATGTGTTTATATGCTGATTTTATAAATAGATCTATAGGATATGTTAACGTTACCAATATGAAGTATTTAATTATCTTTGGATAGTAATTGTAATGGGTAAATGAATTTGCATGAT